>BQNB010006758.1:15144-96235 GCA_026074375.1 Tanacetum coccineum | reverse complement strand
TTTTCTAAGAACATCGTCTAGAAAATCCCACCTAACCGAATCAAAAGCTTTCTCGAAGTCGACCTTAAAGATCATAGCTTGTTTCGCTTTCGTCTTACACCATTAAAGAACTTCATTAAGAATGAAAGGGCCATCAAGAATCTGTCTATCCGCAATAAATGCCGATTGAACTTCGCTAACAATATTATCCAAGACACCCACGAGACGATTCACTAAAATTTTAGCGATGATTTTATATAAACTTCCAATCAAGCTGATAGGTCTGAAGTCTTTGACTAAATTAGCATTAGAAGATTTAGGGATCAACGCAATAAAGGACGAATTGCATCCTTTCGGGATGTCAATATTCATGAAAAAATACCTTACGGCAGCATATACATCATTGTGGATCAGATACCAATAGTGACGGTAGAATCCGAATGTGAATCCGTCGGGGCCGGGGGCCTTTTCCGTGCCACAGTCCCACACAGCCTTCTTGATCTCTTCGTTGGTGACCTCACTCTCTATCTCCCGAAGCTGAGTATCCGAAATCTTTTTAGGAAATTCCATCTGAATAGACGCACCCTTATTACCAGGATTACAGAATCGAGTACTAAAATGTTCCATAAACTCGTTTTTCACTTTGTGCGGATCATCCACCCAGATACCGTCCACCATAACACCCCGAATACTTGTATTAGTACGTTTCTTATTTAGCATGCCATGAAAAAAACTAGAGTTTTCGTCCCCTTCAATAGCCCACTTAATTTTAATCTTTTGCGCTAACTCCTTCGAATTAAGCTCATCAATTTTTTGAATTTTATTGATGATCTCCGCTCTTTTGATGACATCCTCCTCTCTTCCTTTACCACAGTCGATAATACCATCAATATCCACAAGATCACGAATATATTGAGTTTTATCTCGATTAGCCCCAGCCTTGGTTAACACATTCCATTCCCGAATTTTTCCTTTCAAGTGTTTGAATTTGTCCATCAAATATCTCATCGCATTATATTCTTTGCCTGAGTAAGAATTCCATGCATCTTCCACAACCTTGTTGAAATCTTCCATATCAAGCCAATAGTGAAAAATTTTAAACGGGGTATGACCGTAATCAACGTACCTTTCGCGGAGAAGAATAGGACGTTGATCTGACAGGAATCGATCAAGAGATACAGCTGTAATATGCGGACTAGTGTTGAGCAGATTCTCGGAAACCAAAAATCTGTCAAGCTTACTCATTTTTTACGCAGATTTATGACACCACGTATAATGACATCCTCCAAGATTAATTTCCACCAACCCGGAATCCACAATGAACGAATTGAACATTTGAGCACTTCGATCATTAAACACCGAACCAAGTCTATCAGATTTGCATCTAACCTCGTTGAAGTCACCCATAATAACGACCTCTCCTTTCCATCTACCAATTTCACAATTTAAGTAATCCCATAAAATGTTTTTCTCCCTAGGGTCTTGAGGGGCGTACACCACAATCAAAAGAATATTCTGTCCCGTAAGACACCATATCCCTCGGATCATGACAAAAGAATCAGAAACAGTAACGCTTTCCTTGACAAAGGAGTTGGAATCCCAAACACACAAAATACCGCCCGAATTTCCCACAGCCTCACTATGAACATAGTCGAATGGCAAATTTCCCCAACAAGCTCGCACACATTGATTATGCATATCATTCATCTTAGTCTCTTGCAATGCTAGAAAATTCACCTTATGTTTATTACATAGCTCCTTAACCCAATCTTTTTTAGCCTTTTGGGCCAGGCCTTGGATGTTTAAGGATAAATAATTCATTTAACTACCTCATCCGCTCCTTGTGCTTCAATAATTTCAGCGATATTGGACATACAACCCTCCATTTTGTAGCCCATAACCATACCAACCTTAACTACCTCATCGAGAAGTCCTAAAATTGATCCTCCAGTTCTTGGTATCTCAGACGCTTTGAAGTGACCAGAAGAAATAGGGTCGTTGCCACCATCATTAGATTTCTTAGAGAACTTACATTGCTTGGACATCGCGTTCCTATCCTTGGGTTCATCCATGTCTTTGTTGTCGCCTCCTTCATGTAAAGAGTTCTTATCATATTTCTCTTTAGGGGAGAAGCCTGGGGGGTATTTTATGCTACCATCCGAAGTAATTTCATTTGTATCCGTTATTTCAATCTTGTTAAGCAATGGATAAAAGTTAAACGGATCCTCCGACTGATTAACATCCTGAACAAGTTCCCCTTCCTCCTTGTTTTTTTCACCCTGATCATCAACTTGAAAAACAGTTTCTGGAATCCTCTCTTCATCGCTATCGTCACCGAAAAAACTTGGGTTCTGTTCATTGCCATCTTCTTCGTTAACATAATTGTCAACCTGTTCGTCCTCTTCAGAGTCGTCATAGAATTCCGGGACCCACCCTGGAGTTTCATTGGCCCTAACCCAGTAAAGTTTTCCCCGGTGAATGATTTTGAATTCCTCCGAGATGCTTCTATTCATTTTTGTATGTATACAGAGTCGTTTGGAGTGGAAGCAGGATTCCTCCTGATCATCAACGTCTAGCAACTCTCCCCACTTATTAGCAATACGATTAAATGTATTTCCCGACCACAGCTTAAAGGGAATCCCTTCAACCTCCACCCATGCTATCCTTTTCACCAATTGAAATTCCAAAGAAGCCGCCTTTGTGTCAGAAAACCAAGATCCGATGCTAACGTTGGCTTGAAACATCTTCATCTTTTTTTGCGAGGCAAATTCCAACATGACCCAAAACTCACCCATGTATTGAATTTTAACGTCTGCAAATCCCTCGTTGGACAAAGTTATCTTAAGATTTGCCAAGGATGTAAACTCTTTCACCCTACATAGTAGAGAATTCGATAAGTCCTTTTTAATCAAGCAATCGTCATCCAGTGTCACGGTAGGTAAAGTCTTCTCAACAACATTTCCGGATTTCACCTCACCTTTCACAATCCCAACAAAAGAGTTTTCACCCCTCCATCCACTGGAACCATTAGGTTTCACATTCTCCTTCTCGTTGGTGAATGTTTCCTTTATGTTATTTCCAGAACCCCCGGACATCTTACCACCAGCATAGGTTCTACTAGCCATTGTTCTTTGAAATCTAGCGATGTTGGCTTGTAATTTGTGTCTATCAATCCAAACCGTGCACAAATTATTCACCAATCTTTCCGCATTAAACACGTTTATGAATCGAACAAAACCGAATCTCTTACCATTTTTCGCTCTTTTGGAGGGGATGAACGAATCCACGACATGACCATATATTTTGCAAGAGTTAAACAATTCCTTGGCGGAGATCCGGGAAATTCGTAACATATACCGAGGTGGATATCTTAGCGACATCATCTTCTTTAGATCTAAAAATGCTCATCTCCTTTGGATTGAAGGGAGTTCTACAATGAAAAAAAAGAGAAAACAAATGAATGGTGGTTAATAGGAATGAATGACGGTGAACGACTGTGGGATTACGGTTGATTCAGGCATGGCGACGGGGATAAGGGGATTAGGGTTGATTCAGGCATCGCGATGAGAATTAAATCGTCTTTCTATAAAGAGACGCTTTTATGTACTTTCGACGAATTTTTTTTATAGTTTTTTTTTCTTCTTGAGTGTTGAAATTTATGTCTGGAAAAATACATGTGATCTGTAAAATCAAAGCTGATTTAAAAAAAAAGTTATATGTAATCAAACACGATTTTTAAATTTAGAAGACGAAACAATGTGACAAACTTTATTTTATACGAATGTTGGATATTGCAATTGTTGTTTTTCTAAAGTCAATGGCATGTCTTAACTTGTTGCTCTTGTTTTTTTTCCCTCTAAAATAATGTTTAAAACCCCAATTGTCAAAAAAATTGTTGTTACGATTAAGAATACGACACAATGTAACACTAAATCGATAGGGACAACAAGTTTTAAAACCTCGAATTCTCCTAAACACGAAATTTCTTGCAAACGATAACAATGACAACATAGCTAGCACATGAGTTTCTGATCATCTTCCTTGTAATTTCAATGTGAATTAAATTATCTTGCTGATTGCTAGATTGCAAACGGATACGACATGACACTCGCGAATACTCGTACAAATTTGTACGTACTTATTGTTGGGTTTTTACAACTATTAACTATTAAAGATCACGAGTACGCAGCGGAAAGATCATAAACACGTATAGAATATGTAATTAACAAAGGGATCAAGATAACGTACCTTTTAGCAATTAACGAACACCGTTCTTGAATATACGCGTGTGTATAATAAATAATACAACGCGAAAACCGCCCAAGTTACCAAAGTAGATAACATCCATGGTGTGCATACACTACACGTCACCGAGATACGTTAGGATGCTAGTCCTTTCTTCACGAACAAAACAACTCAACACATTGTTCATGTTTTGAATCTAATCATCACATGATCGAATAATAACCTAAAGAGTTATTATTGTTTCTGGTGATTATACGTCGCACAAAGAAAAAAGGAATCACACATAAGCATGGAGTTAAAGATTATAATATATAATCATGAGTATATCTGTGTTTTTTTCGTATGTCAATCGTCCCCACGAATTAATTAGCCAAGAGGATTAAATATCCCCAATACTTGTTCTCCAAGACATACTCAAACACCTCCTCACGTTTGCTAGAAACGACACTCGGACCCCTCTCTTTTTCCTTGTTTAACCGGTCACAACCAACATCTCACGGGTTTGGTTTTTGTACTAACAAGTCCTTCACTTATTAATATCTATTAATTAATTATATCGTCTAACGTTATAATTTAGAGACCGATTTAAATATTTCGTGAAACATATTAATATAATTAATATATTAATTAGATTAATAAACGTATCCTCTGTGTATACGTGTGTGCCCCCATAGGCTCACATATTTTCGGCCGCATATTTATTTATGATATGGACATATCCCAACACTTATAGTTTCGTAATCGTAGTTAACTAACCATTAAAATGTCAAAATCGTTCATTATTCCTGAAATCTCTGAGAAACGAAACAGTAAAACAAGTAAGATAATAAGAATTTAGAAAGCTGATCAAATGTGATCTTTAGAAATTACAAATTATTAGGTTTTTTTAAAAGGGTTTTAATCATAGAATAGCAATGAATTTTTTCAAATGTATTGATTTGGTACGTATACTATTAAAAAATTGTACAATAGCATCGAACTTTCATAAGTGTTTCAAATTTCAATCTACACATTCTAATGACGTGTCACGTTATAAATGATGTATGAAAGTTCGTTACTATTGTACAACATTTTAAAAATACACGTACCAAATCGATATATTTGAAAAAATTCGTTGCTATTCTATGATTAAAACTTTTTTTAAAATAAAATGTGATCTTTTCTTTTAAAGAACATTATCGATGAAATAAAAATTTGAAAGTGAATATCTTGAGATAACACAAGCAATGTGATCAGGGCCGACCTAGAGGGTCCAGAGGTTTGATATTTTGTGATAACACAAACAATGTGATCAGGGTCAACCTAGGGGTGTAAATGAGCCGAGTTGAGGCAAGTACTGCCAAGTTCGAGCTCGACTCGAATATTAAAACTCGAGCTCGAAACTCGACTCGAGCTCGGTCGAGCTTTAGATTTTGAGCTCGAGCTCGACTCGTCATATAAAACTCAAGCTTGAAACTCGACTCGAGCTCGATTATTTTCACTTTTAAGACTCGAACTCGATGAATACTCGGTATATCAAGCTCGACTCGACTATATACTCGAATAGATCGATTATTTCCACTTTTAATCAAAGCTCGATAAGGCTCACGAGCTTCACGATCCGAGTATTTTAGAGCTCGAACTCGGCTCGAATATATACTTGAATAGCTCGAACTTGAGCTCGGCTCGTTTAAATCGAATCGATTTCGAGTAGTTTATGAGTCGATCTCGAATAGATCGCGAGCTGTCTCGTATCGTTTACACCCTTAGGGCCAACCTACGGGTCTCGGAGGTTTATGGAAACCCGTTAAATATTTGTTGTCTTGTGTCACATAAGTAATTGTCTTTCTTTTGAACCGCAATTATCTTCTTTAGTTCATTCAAGAGTTAAGTACATAGACTGTCCTTGTGGTTGTCTCTAAATTGCAAGTTTCGTCCTAAAAAACCTGAAATTACACTCATCGTCCCTGTAGTTGTCCATTTTGAGTTGACCGGTCCTTTGACCGTAACTCCATCCAAAATTTCGTTAACTTTTCTTCACGTCGAGGGTATAATCGTCAGTTCACATGGAATAATACCCTAAGGACCAACGTTGCAACACAAAAGAGCTTATAACTCCCCCCCTGCCATTTTACACACAAGTACCTCTGTGTCTCGATCATTCTTGTTTCTATGTTCCTCTCTCGAAGACGCCACCCAGTCGCTCTGAGATTGCATCGAAGTGAGTTTTTATCATCTTTTTGAAAGTGTGTTGTTTTAGTAGCTTCTAATTTGTGTTTGCCCTAATATTTGTTGCCTTAATTTTTGTTTGTTAGATACCAAAATGAAAGCACATTGATTGGGGTAAACTTACAGTTACACAATAGATAATAGACGTGTATGTTATGTCTAAATATGGCAAGATGAATTGGATGGAAGATTATTCATGGATTGATATCATAGTAGATGATATATATGACACATTTTACAGAGACGAAGAAGAAGAAGCAAATGTTGCAAAAGCAAGTGAGGATATGCAACTTTCTATCATGAAAGGTTAGTGTTTTGGTTACTTATAAGCCTAATGGTTTGAAAAATGTGTTGTTGATTGTGACTTTAATGGTAGTTCCTAACACCCCTAATAGTCTTAATGGTAGTGCCAAACACCCCTAATAGTCTGCAACTTGTTATGTAGAGAAATTCTTAGCCATGGTAGAATCTGAGAAGGCCAGAATTAAGGATCATACAAAGCTAGTAGTGATTGATGGGATGGTTGACTATGTATTGGAGAAATATGGGAATAAATAGGAATCTGAGGATGAAATAGCTTATGTCATACTAGAAGACTTATAGTTGAAATATGGGAAATGTTAGTGTATTATATGCAGACTGCATTTATAGGTTGTTTAATGAGTCAATTAGGATTTAACCTGTCTTAACATATTGTCTTGTAGATAATAAGGGAAAGGAAAGCTTGTAGAGGATAATGAAAAGGGAAAGGAGTAGGGACGGAGCCAGGGGGCTGGAGGGTGCTCCTCCCCAACAGTGGTTTACGTATACCCTGTGAGAAAGGTTGTTCCCAGAAAAAATTAGAACTTGCTTTAAAATTAGATCTGAAACCACCATACATCTAAGTGAGTAGAGAGATTCTTGTTAATGGAGGTTTTCAGGTATTTGGTTTCTCGAGGAAGATTATTGGCAAAACCAAACCAATTTGTCCTTAACTCCTTATTTTAATGATGTGATGTACTTTTATAAAAAAGTTATATTTTGACCCTTTCATTCTATGATTTATCAACTTTAGTTATGCTTAAAGTATTAGTACTCCACTAAACCTCTTTGGCAAAAAAAACACTAGTTTGTATTATTATTGAACGATTTTCGCTACTAGAACACCAATTTTTATTTATTTTGTTCAATTTCTCGACTAATCAAGTAATTGTATTGTATTATTAACAAAAATTGTCATTGAACCCATATGTTAAACGATTAAAACTTCAATCCGGCTTATAAAACAAGAAATTGTATTTTACTATCGAAAATTTTTCGGCCCCCTTAATACTGATTTCTGGCTTCGTCTTTGGAAAGGAGGCAGAGCATCATCATTTGAAGGTGAATAAAGGTATGCATATGATTGTATTGAGTCAAGCTTCTCACTTAATGAGTCAATTAGGATTTAACCTGTTTTAACTTATTGTCTTGTAGATGATAAGGGAAATGAAAAGCTTATAGAGGATAATGGAAAGGAAAGGTGCATGATATCCAAAACAGAGTAGGATCTCTTAAAGTGGATTTGGCCAGGGCAATAAAGGCAAAGCAGGTTGATGATCATGATGATGATGATCTTAAAAATAGAATCAAAAAGCTTGAAGAGGATTTTGGTAGGTTGCTAAAGGCAAAGAAGGCAAAGGAATCTAAGAAAACAAAGAAAGCAAAGAAAGCAAGGGAGGCAAAGAAAGCAAGGGAGGCTGAATTAACAAAGCAAGAAAAGAAAGCAATGGAGGCTGAATTGAAGGCAAAGGAGGCAAAGAAAGCAAAGGAAGCAAAGAAAGTAAAGAAGGCCGAATTGAAGGCAAAGAAAGCAAAAGAGGCAGAATTAAAGGCAAAGAAGGCAAAGAATGCTAAAGAGGCAATGCTTGCAGAAGTGGTTCAAATTTCCAGTGATGAAGATGATGAAGATCCCACTGCCCCCACTTCCACAAGATCCAAAGCTCTCACTGCCTCCACTTCCACAAGATCCAGAGCTCCCATCACATCCACTTCTAATGCACAAGCTGCTTCCAATGCTCCAAGAGGGTACAGGAAAATAGCTATGACAAGATATGTAATTGCTTTATTTGCTCCTAATGCTCCACCACCTTCAGCTACAAGAAAGAGGAAGTCCACTTAATAGACAGTAATATCTTTATCTGTTGTATGTTGATGGTCAGAAACAATTTAATATCTGTATTTTGGGTTGTTAACATTAGTATCTTTATTTTGATGTTTAAAAACATTTAGCTTATGGTCAGATGCAAATGCTATGATTTGCTTTGCAATTTTATGTGATTCGATTTGCAATTTTGCGTTTGGATTAGCATTTGTAGTGTGACTTTATAAAGTCAAACTATAAATGCCAAATGCTCATGCCATTTAGCATTTGCAGTTTGACTACATAATTAGGTATTTGGATTAGCATTTGCAGAGTGCACACTGCAAATGTCAAATGATCATGACATTGAAATGCAAACAACAAATGTCAAATGCTCATGACATTGAAATGCAAACTGCAAATGCCAAATGCTCATGCCATTTAGCATTTGCAGTTTGACTTTATAAAGTCAGTTGCACTAAACAGTTCGACTGCATAATGAGGTGTTTGGATTAGCAGTTGCAGAGTAACTTTATAAAGTAAATATGCAAATGCAAATACAAATGCTCATTTAGCATTTTGACTTTAGATAGTCAAACTACAAATCTAAATTGGCATGACAATTTGACGTTTGATTTGCATAGTGCAGTTTGACTGCATAAAAGGGTGTTTGGATTTGATTTGCAGTTCAAATGGCATAGCATTTTGCATTTGCAGTGTGACATTATAAAGTAAAACTGCAAAACCAAATTGGCATGATTTGCAGTTCAAATGGCATAGCATTTTCTTAAGTACTTTATAAAGGCAAGCTGCAAATGCAAATGCTCATTCCAGTTCAAATGGCATAGTAATTAGACTACATTGTATATGATTTGCAAACTCTTTTCCATTCATAACTCATTCAATTCAAAGGAAAGAAACTACAAGATAATAGTACATAAAATGATCAAACATAAACTCATACAACTTAAATTGTTCCATGGAAACCCAATAGTTGTCTCTCATGTTCCGCATCCTCCTCTTCTTGTTGCCTACATATCTCCAACCACTTATCATGAGCCCTTGATACCCTTGATTCTTCTTCCAAGACAAGGTCTAATGCTTCTTCATCAAACTTGTATAGATCCTCTTGATCAATCACATTCCCACAAACATGCAACTTAAAATCAGCCATTTCTTCTTCTTCCACCAATTTTACTATTTCTTCTTCTTCTATCAACATTCCACTCCCACCTACACCATTAACATTACCAGGTACAAAATCCTTATGGAAAACCTTAACCGTATTTTTCTTTGTAATGTTAAGATAATGCATTGATGGGTTGGGAGAAAATACTGAAACATTAGCAAGTATTATAGCACTTCCTACAATAATTTCCTTTCCATAACCTCCCTCATTAATTACTTTGTAATGTATTGAACTATGTAATGTACCAGAGATATCTTTGACAGTCACTTTTAGATCGCCAAGAGCATTCAGAGAACATGACTTGATTATTGCAACAACTTGCTCATGTTTTCCATTCTTGAGAAAGGTCTTGATGTCTCTTATACACCAACTGACAATGCCACCATTAGCTTTCACATACTCAGTCGCGCCAACCCACATCCCACTGTTAAAATCCTCATCCTTCCTCATCATCAACAACTTGCTTCATATACTCTTGTGTCGACAAGACAGAGTCATCCCCACCTCCGTAAATATCCGATTGTTTACGGATATTAGCTAGTTGAACAATACCCGCAGGACCGGGTATTATCCTAACCGGCTTTTGCTATACTTCCTCTACTTGAACAATGCCATCAGTGTTTTGGGTTGAGGTGATTGTGATTGTCTCACGTACATGCCTGTTGCAGGGACGGAGAACAAAGGTTAGTAGGAGATCAGAATCATCAATATCTAGTAGGTCTTCCCACTGATAATTTGGGTCTGAACTCATTATGTTATGGCAACTGTTGATGTTTAAGAAGAAGGCAAAGTGTTGATAAACAAAAAGGCAAAGAGAAGCTAAGTAGATCATTGTTTTCTTTTGGCGGAAATATAACTACGTTAGTTTATTACAAATTTGGTCTTTAGTGTATTATTCTATGTGAACTGACGATTATACCCTCGACATGAAGAAAAGATAACGAAATTTTGGATGGAGTTACGGTCAAAAGACCGGTCAACTCAAAATGGACAACTACATGGACGATCAGTGTAATTTCGGAACTTTTAGGACGAAACTTGCAATTTCAAGACAACCACAAGGACGATCTATGTACTTAACTCTTAATTCAATAATATGTCAAAAAAATATGTGTCCTCGTATTTTGTTTACTCCTTTTAATTTAACGCATACATTTTAATTTATATTTTTTCCTTTTTATATAGTAAAAATATTTTATGCACCTGATAACTTTGAGTTCTTGATCCGCTCCGGAATGTGATTGCTTAATTTTTAGCAGAAAAGGTCTTGAGTAATGTTATAAGTAAAAAATTGGAACTTCTAAGCTAAGAATATTTGAGAATTGTGAAACTAAAATAGGACAATAAGATTATTTTTTGAGATTTGCTACATTCATAAAATATTTACAAACAAACATCCACAAAGAGGTGTTGTTAATGTGTGATTGGTGTATTTTGATACATTTTTTTTTGAATTAAGCCAATCAAAAATAAACAACACTTCTTTGTGGATGTTTGTTTGTAAATATTTTGTGGATGTAGCAAATCTCTTATTTTCTATAATATTAGAAATGATTCCCTTCGGACATGTATCTTGAAGTTATAAACTTTGTACATATTAGCTATAACAAGAAATATCTGACATTAATATCTAATAGTAACATAGTTTAACTTCAACAACCTAATATAGTTTTATTCTTTTTAGGAGAAAAACTATAAATGAGTAACTTATTTTTTGTTTTGTGCTACTATGAGTAACTTACTTCAAAACGTATCAACATGAGTAACTTATGTTCAAAAAGTCACCAAAATGTGTAACTATTGTTTTTTCTTATAGACCTAGGATGGCATGTGTATTGTACAAAAAAAAAAAAAAAAAAAATTTTTGTTATACTTTGTTTTATGTTTTTTTTTAAATTAAAAAATTTTAAAAGTAAAAGTCAACTTTTTTTTTAAAAAAAAAAATTTTAATTATTTTTTTTGTTTTTTTAAAATTTGTTTGTACAGTCAAAGTAGAAGTCAACTTTTTTTTTAATAAAATTTTAAAAATTATTTTTTTGTTTTTAAAATTTTTTTTTTGTACAGTCAAAGTAAAAGTCAACTTTTTTTTAAAAATTATTCTTTTTGGTTTTTTTTTAATATTTTATACTTTGTTTTCTAACAATTTTTTTTAAAACATAAAACAAAGTATAACAAATTATTTTAATAATTTTTTTTTTTAAAACATAAAACAAAGTATAACAAAAAAAAATTTAAAAATTAAATTAAATTTTTTAAAAAAAAAAGTTTACTTTGACTTTGGCTATACGCATGACATCCTAAGTGACAGCTGAAATGTATAAGAAAAAATAATGGTTACACATTTTGGTGACTTTTTGAAAGTAGGTTACTCATGTTTATACTTTCTGAAGTAAGTTAATCATAATAGCACAAAACAAAAAGTAGATTACTCTTTTATAACTTTTGTCCTTCTTTTTAAAAAGGTAAACCAAATTCATGTCATTTAATTATGTGTTTAAAATTAAGATTGCCAACTAATGTATATAGCTTTAAGGCTTAAGGATTGATCATAACGTTATGTCACATCTCATACTATTTAAAACTTTAGTGATAACTCATTTGACCACCACTAAATTAATACAATAATCACATAAATAGTTAGAAAACGGTTACAAGATACTCGTTCAAGTCGTATGCATCTGAGTTAAATACTTGCAACGGCCAAATAGTCTCAACAGTTAAAACCTCGTCCGTTTACCCGTTTTAAAAACTCTTAATCACATTTCTTATCGTTAAATGATACAACTACGTTATATACAACACATTCGCTTAGTCTACCAATTAATGATGTCACACTATCTTAGCTAGCTTCATCACGTAACGAAAAAGTCACACTACACGAAGAGTCGTAGAGGACCACAATTTTTAGCTTTATCAAGAAAAAAAATCGATTGACATATCGATTAGTAAACAACTAAGTTTTGTTTTCATTCACTAAAAATAGGATAATACCAAGATTCCATGTTCCATTTTGTAATTTGTGGTTGTGGTTTTGGTTTTGGTCGACATTGTTGTTGTGGTGCTTTTGATATGTATCAATTGTGACTCTTTTGAATGCAATGGATAGCTAGGTGAGTGGTCTTTCTAAATTCATGTCATTTAATTATGTGTTTAAAATTAGGATCGCCAACTAAGGCGTAAGATTTGTCATGACGTCATGTAGAGGTGCGCAAACCGGTTAATCGCTCCCGGTTTCGGTTTTAGTCAAACCTTAACCGGTTAGGGTCGAACCATGCAAAAACCGGTTCGACCGGTTGGGTTAGGAACCGGTCGAACTGGTTGAAAACCATAACCGGTCTAGCCGGTTTGGTTTTGGTTCCTAACCGGTTCCTATTTTTTTTTTCGTTTTTCGTTGTTTTTCGTGGTCTTATACGCAATAAACTGAATAAACTTCAACTTTTATTTAATACGAAACGAAATACATCAAACGGAAAGGAAAATACATCGAAAACGAAATATATCGGAAAGGAAAATACAACATAATACATCGGAAGTGGAAAAGCTAACCGTCAATGTCATAGTTCGTCAAATCATAATCAAAATCGGGCTTTTCTCCTCCCGAACCGGATGCCATGGTGCCTTGGCTAGCAGCATCTAGTGTGATTTCTTCATCGGATAGTGGTGTGGCTTCATTATTTTGCACCTCGATAGTCAAGATCTCTTCTTCAAAGTCTAGGGTGCCTTTAAGAGAGGACATGTGTTGTTTACGCTTTTGAGCGTCCAAGTGATCCTTCAAACACATACACATCTCTAAAGAACTCCCAATTAGGTGAAACATATGATACGTGGAATTTCATCATGTCGGAACGTCCCAATTAAGTGAGTAAGCCGGTTTATCCGCTTCCCTACAGATTCTAATATATTTTAAATAGTTTGTACCACCCGATTTAAATACATCTTTTAACATTGTTATAAAAGACCATTTAATTGCATTTATCGACTTCACCTTTAAACCTTCTTGCACAATCAAGTTAATAATGTGTGCAACACATCGACTATGATAAAACCTACCATCCATTGGTGGTTCGTATTTTAACTTTAGTTTATCAATTGCGTTTGTATTGTTGCTAGCATTATCTAACGTAATTGACAAAACTTTATCTTCCAAATTAAAACGGACAAACGTGTTTCTCAACGTTCTAGCTAATCGGCCCCCCGTGTGGGGAACCGAAAAGTCTTTGAATGCAATGACCTACTTCATCATTTGCCAAGTAGAAGGCTCAATCCAATGTGCAGTAACACATAGGTAAGAACCGGGCAAACCATGACCAGCGGACCAAAAATCCGTTGTTATGTTGACACGAGAATTTAAGTTAAGAAAACCATCAATTGTTAATTGTTTAGTCGTTGCTCATAATTTCATTGCATCACGCTTAAGAGTTGAGCTACTTACGTGATTGTATCTTGGTTGCATAGTATTCTAAAACACCTTTGTTATTTCTTCGTGGTCGAAGTGGTTGAACGGTAACCCTTGTGAAATCACCAAACCCGCGAATTGTTCACGAAGATAATCCAGATTGTACACAAAAACACTCCCATCTCGACCCATCGATGGTTGACTTGGTTCTGGGGTCGTCTTGAGTGCCACACAATGCGGGTGAGTGAAATGAGCCCTCAACGTCGAGTTGGATGCCGTCGAATAGAAATTGAAGCAATGAATACATTGAGCTTTTTGAGTGTTGTCCGACATCTTGCAAAGGTTGTAGTGACTCCAAATTTCGGGGTTTCGTTTGCATGGTAGAATTTCAACAATCGTTGGTGTACTTGAAGAACCAACACCGGTGGTACTTGAACTGCCTTGATTTGCCATTAGTGATTAGTGAATGAAATTTGGTTTTGCTTTGGAGAGTTTTTTTGCTTAAGATTGTGAGTTATGTAAGTGGTGATTGAACCATTAACATAACTCATCTATTTATACTTAAATAAATGGGTAAAATGACAAGCATTACACCCAAAATATTAGACAAACGCTCATCCACGTGAAGAAATCTAGATTCAAAATTTGAAAAAAAAGTACAAAAACCGGTTCTAACCGGTTAACCGGTTGCCGGTTTGGTTAACCGGTTACATTAACCGGTCGAGTAGCCAAAACCTATAACCGGTCCCAAACCGGCGGTTTGGCCAAAAACCGGACTGTCAAACCCGGTTTTGACCAGTCCCGGTTGTCGGTTAGCCGGCCGGTTCGGTTAGAGAAACCGTTTATTCTGGTCACCTCTAACGTCATGTCACACCTCATGTTATTTATAATCTTAGTGATAACTCATCTAACCGTCACTAAGGTAATACAATGGTCACAGAAACGGTCACAAGATACTCGTCAACCGCGTGCATCCGTGTCAAACACTTAGAATTACCAGATAGTCTCAAACAGTTGAAACCTCGTCAGTTTGCCCGTTTTGATAACTCTATCGCATTTCTTATCGTTAAATGATACACCTACGTTATATACAATACATTCGCTTAATCAACCAATTAAGAATGCCACACTATCTAGCTTCATCACGTAACGAAAAAGTGACACTAGACGAAGAGTCGTAGAGTACCACATTATCTAGCTAGCTTTATCAAGAAGAAAAATCGACTGACCTTTACGTTGTCGATCTATAATTATGTCATCATATCGATACGTAACCAACTAGTCATGTTTTCATTCACTAAAAATAGAGGATAATACCAAGATTCCATGTTCCATATTGGAACTTGTGGTGGTGGTTTTGGTCCTCATTGGTGTCAACTGTGATTGTTTTAAATGGATACGATAGCTAGGTGAGTGGTCTCTCTAACAACATGAGCCATTATTGCACATGTAGATATTAGATATCACACAAGTTGGCTTTAAAAAAGATTGACTTAAATTTAATTTCATGTATAGTTGTATACTATTTACTCACTAGAGTGTGTAATTGGCATGTTGATATGTAGGTTATTTATCATAAGAAGTTATTGGTTCATATCTGAGTTGAAAAATGTGTGTGATATTTAAGTGTATGATAGTGTGACATTTTACCTAACTTTTTGACATGTATCTGCCCGTTAGACCACTCGTAATAAGAAGGCTCATGGCCGAGTCATGTGCATCATGACGGAATCCTCCTTATTACGGCCATCTCACGCAACCGTGGCCAGGGGCGGACGCACTTACAAAGTATGGGGGCGGTGCCTTCCATAATTTGCCAATAAATATCGATTTTTAGTGTAAATTTGACATTTTTTTTAAAGTGCATCCAACCACAAAATCAAATTGCCTCTCAAGTTAAAGCAAAACAGTGTAAAAACCTTGTATATCCGTTCTTCATCTTTTGTGTGCAAAACGACTTTTGTCAAGATTTTTTTTTGCCCCCCGTCCTCTAACTTCCTGGTTCCGCCACTGACCGTGGCCATGGGTAAAGTAATACAAAACTCGGCCGACTGTGTGACCGAGTCACGTGGAGTGTTTTGTTGGTGGAGTTTGAGTTGTGTGAATTGTTATTTTGAGGTATATTTGTGTATAAGTGAGATATAGTGTATTTGAGTGGTGAAGTTGATTGTAGAGAAAGAAATTTGAGTTGACACAACCACTCTAAGAGTGACTTAGTGGCAAAAAGAGTTTATGGCTATCATTTTAAAATGTGTGAGGTCTCAAGTTCAATTCCTGTTAGGTGCGTACAACCTTGAAGTGGCCACGTCAACCTCCTGAAAAGGGAGGAATTTACCTGGTTTGAGTCTGTGTGGCGGTGGGTTCAAACCCCGTGGATTATTCGGCCAATGTGTCGGAAACCATGATACAAAAAAAAAAGTTGAGTTGACACTGACGTGACAGCGATGACCGCAATCATGTGACTTCATTATTACACTTTTATAAAACATAAAAAAACGAGAACCAAAACAAGTTCAAACGACCCCAATAATAAAAGATAATTATCGAAGTTATAAATTGTAAGAACACAAGGTGTCGACGGTGTCATAACATCGTGTTATAGCCAGTTTTGTTGCTACATTAACTTTTCCCCTTATATTTTGACCCAAAAACACCCTACATCCATTACTCAAGTTATAAGACACCCCCTGACATACGCATAACCCATTAAGACACAATAGAAAAATACGACTAACATCGGCTGGTATTTTTTACGTCAACCCTATAACTCAATGGAAGGTGTAAGGTTGGAGCATAGATTGATGCCATAGGATAACACAAAGCTCTACGACTTATGCAGAATCATCTAAGAGCCAAAATGTATGTCACAACTTAAAGTGAGTAATATAGCTTTAGTGGGCAAACCAAAATTGACACTTTTACTAAAAGTAGTAAAGCTGAATCATGGTAGTTAAGTTGGGTGAGATAAGATTGTATCATACGTAACGATAAATTAGACAATACTATTCTTACTTTGGTGTTCAACACAAGTAACGTGAATCAATCAAACATTGAATTGAAATGGTTCACACAACAATGTGCAATAAGCATATTTGAGATTCCGAAGTCCAACATGTTACTTGTCACATTTACGAATAAACGATGGTCCTCGATGACGACGACATAAAACGAGAGACCTAATTAGCCAACCCAACTAACGTTCGGAAACGAGCTTAGCTAGGTTGTAAATTTCATTGACATTATTGGTGATTCACACAAGATACACAACTATTGTTTTAAATAAAATTTTAAAATCACTTGAAATTATGAATTATGTTCATATGTAAATCATGTTTGTATTTTATTTGAAATTCTATTACTCTTATTATCTTATATAAAAAAATAAAAGATAAAAACAGATTGATTTTTTAATATGAAACGAAAATAGAAAACTTGCAATATTGGTGGATTGTGGAATGGATATTTAAAAATGGGTATATAAAATTTAGCCTCATTAAATGGGCCTCGATGAAAAAGCATCTTAGAATATGGGCCTGACCCAGAATTGTTGCTTTCATGGGAGAATTTACATAACCGCATTGTTGGGTTCTTAAACCGAATAAATCGAAAATCGAACTTAAAACCGGACTGAATTTTTTCAAAATCGAACTTTGAACCAAATTATATATTCGAATTCGGTTTAAACAGGGTTTGGCAATGTAAACCGAAACCGAATTCATATAAATATATAATTTTTTTATATGTTTATATACATAAAAATTCATTTAAATTTTATGCTAATATAAAAATATACTTTTTAAGCTTGCAATTTTGTTATCTAAAAATCTATATAATTAAATTAAAAAATATTTAATTAAATGCAAATTTTATTCGACTCGGTTTTAGATTTTCCGGTTCGGTATTTAGTTGTTTGATTCGGTGTTTGGTTCCGGTTCATTTCAATTTGAATTCGGTTCGGTTCGGTTTTCGGTTATATAATTTTTTTAACCGAACCGAATAAATCAAACAACCCAATAACCGAACCGATCAACACCTCTACCGCATATTGTCTGATTTGTGTCGACACCTGATTCACCGCAATGTAAACACATAGCTTTCACGTCTTCTGGCAACTCCCCCTTTTTTTAGCTTGTGCTGTTTAAAATCTATTCATACCGGTTTTTTACGAGTTTTTGGTTGTTTTCCCTTGTTCTTTTTAATACTTTTGACCTCCACCGTTGTTTCTTCCAAAATTTCCATTGAACTTGAAGACATCTAGCAAGTAGCAAAAAAATGATTAACATACGTAACAAAGCTTATGACCTCCATCGTTGTTTATTAATAAATCTTATTTGACAGTCTCGTGTTGAACTAGACAGACTTTAACACGTCATGATAAAATTTTACATTTTTAACCAATCGTAATATTAAACACTTTTATTAAGATTTAGTAAAAGCTTTGTCCTTGCATGAAGGTATATAACTAGCTACAGTTGATAGCATTAAAATGACATTCCTGTGAACTTGATTGGCTATTTTTGGTGTGGTTTTAGTGAGCCCAATAGCCATAATGCAGCCCAAGTATGAAGTTATGTTATGCATACTAAAAAAAAAGAAGGATAAATTATGCATTTCGTTTCTTTTTTTTTTGAACGGCAAATGGAATTTTATTAAAAAAGGCTAGAAAGAAGCTAGCAGACATAGTACACGCAAAAACGATCCAACAAACAAAGAACGAAAAAGGAACAGAAAACTACTAACGAAACGAACTCGCAAAACAACCAAAGGCTATTAGAATAAGAAAGATCCCACCATGGCGCCAACTGAATTAACTCCCATGAACGAAACCGAACACCCGAGGCATCATACCAAAAAGCGATCTAACCGGCATCCTTTGTTTGTCTCGATAAGGCATTATGAAGAAGAATAGCTTCTTTAACGTTGCCATAATAACTCCAAATCTGAAGATCGCTAGGAAAATAATCTTTCCACGAACGTAGTTGCGCGAGAGAGAACAACCCGTGTATATTTCCATTGGGGTCTCTATAGCTCCATCGTTTATCAGAATCTATCTCGTCACTAGTTAGAGGACCAATATAATCAATCCACGAAGAACCAGACTCAGCAGCAATATTTAAATCATTACCCGGGGGTGTAGATGGAGGCGCAATGATGGAGTCTTTTTCAGGAGCAATAACTGGCGTAACATCCTCATTATCATCAGTGGTAACATTACCACAATCACCCTGAGAATGAACTCCAAGAATCTCACCAGCATCATCTTCCAAATTCTTTTCCATGCAATCCTTAATACACCCATCATTATACAAGACCGAATCATCACGAATCTCGCCTTCTTCAAAGGAGTCCACAAGATCACTTTCCACCCCACGAACATCCTCCTCTCGCAAAACCCGACTAGAAGGCGACACCGAATCATTGTTAACATTCTTAGGGGAATCTGAATCACAACTATCGACATCCAAATGCTCCTCATTTTCCAAACTTTCATCCAAACTAGGACCCTCTGCATCCTTCCTTTCCAGAGGATTAGACTCGGAATTGACCTCCATCGATTCAATATTGGGCGCCCAATATGCAAACTCAGTAGCGATAATACGATAAGTCCGATTACGATATGAAACTATAAAGGACTCTATCACACGATGTAAAGACTCTGTAAGGACACAAACCTTCCCATGAGACATTGGTCCATCACTTACCATATCCGTAAACACGCTGCTTCCCCACCGACCACCCAACTTCTTATAAACCTCTGGAGCCCATGATGCCAATGGCAGACCCACCAGGTCTATCCAAACACATCTTTCATCTGGAATAAAATCGTGAGAAACATCTTTGAACTCCAAAAATATCTCTTTTAACGCCTTTGAAGTCTTGACGCTTTCCACTTGATCCATAGAGTCGAATTCCAACCAAACCCAACGTCCCCCAACATATCTAAGACCAACATCATCGAATCCCTCAGAAGACATATGTTTTAGAAGCTCTGAAATGACACTTAAATCTTTAACTTTAGCAAGAATACTACGCTCCATACCATCCAAATCAATACAATCGTCTACCGAGATAGACATCACCGCTTCATTACCCGCTTCCTTATATACCTTGTTACAATCCGACACCCCCACAGATTCTGCTCCAGCATTACTTGTACCGTATTTGCCCGACATGTCCACTGATTTGTTGCCCAGGACCGCTTTAGCATACGAGTTAAAAGACTGAAAAACATTTTCGTTGATACTAACAGATTGAGAGTTCGAACCTACACTGGGTTTGCCGTCCCCAGAACGTTCCACAGGTCTATTATAAGTTCGACCATACTTCGCCACATCGGCAAATAAATGAAAACCACCCATCCATGCCGTTCTTAGATTGGAAACTAACTGATTGATATCATTAACGTTTATAAAACGTACAAAACCAAATCGATGACCCGATTTGGATCTCTTTGCAGCTATGTAAACATCGATCACCACACCCCATTTGTTACAAATATCCCAAAGATCTTGGACCGACGCATTCCATGGGATATTAGAAACAAAGATTGATGAAAACGACTTATGTTCCTCACGAAAATTAGGTTGGGATTTGTTGGGAATACCTTTGTTACGTTGCTCTTGACGACGATTATTATCGAGATGATCGTTCCTTTTGCTTTCTGAATAATTATTAGATCGGTGACCTGTGCCAATTGTCATCGTTATTTAACAACAGAATAGCCAAGATCCGAAAATAGGATTGAAAACGCCTATCATTTGTGATGATGGAGATGGTTTGTTGCATTTCGTCTCTATTCCCTATTTTATCAAAAATGTTTCATTGATAGTCCATATTATGAAAAATAGGGACTATCCGTGTAACACATTTCAAACAAATTTATTACACAGTTGGTCTTTATTTTTGACAAAATAGAGACCATCAATAAAATTAGTTTAAAATTTTGGGACGATTGGTGTACTTAAAATCGAATAGGAACTAAAAATGTTATTTGGTATAAACCATGGGGACGAAACATGTAATTTATTCAAAACAGAATAAAAAAGAAACACAAGGCTCGTTATATATAACGAGTGAGAAGATATCTGTGCGTTGCGGCGGGGCTAATTTGTAGCCAACGCATATTATTTTTTTGATTGTAGTTTTTTTGTCTCGTAATTTTTATGATATTTTATTAGCATTTTTTTATCTTTAGATGATTGTTATTGTTATATCTTTTTATTATTAAAAGTTGTACCGTTTTGATTTAAAAAAAAAAGTCTATTCTTATTGTTATATTTAATATTACCAGACCAAACAATATAAGCTCAAAAAGTGTTAGCTACAAAATTGTCTACCAGTTGTCCAATAGCAAAGCGACATCAAATAACACCGTCTTTGAACGCCTTTTCGTATTATGTATACTATAATGGTGTTAAAACAAAATAAATTATCAATTCGATAATATATTTCGACATGTTGTTAGAGGAATGTGAACTTTTTTTACTAAGATATACACGTGCTGTTGCACTCTTAGCCTCGCGTATGTCCGCTCTAGCATACAGTTTCCTACTCGTAATAAGTTTATGTGATGATTAAAACTTATTTCGAAATCTAAATTCTAAAGGATACATGATCAAACTTATATCAGTTTAAAGTTTAAAGTGATCACAACTATAATAATAAAAATATAATTACAAATAAATGATTGAGATGTAATAAAAAAACCTGAATTGGATTTTAAGTAAGCTGATGTCATAGGGATTAGAGGTGAACAAAAAAACCAGTTTTAAAAACCGGAACCGGTTTGAACAAGGGAAGAAAACGAAACCCGGTCAACCACCGGGGATTACCCAAACCGGTTCGTTTTTGAGGCCAAACCGGAGGTTGGTAACCGGTTTGCGGTTTTCATGGTTTCAACGGTTTTGAAAACGGTTTCCCCAAATCCGGTTTCAACCCGAAACCGGTACGGGGAAAGCCCTACACAAAATTTCAAATGTCTGATATCTTCAGTTTTTAACACGTGTTAGACCTTGTTTTTCTGACTTTCTTAGCTGTAATGTTTGTTATTTACCACTTTGAATGATTATAAATTCATGTATTGTGTTGTAGTTCAAATCACACAACTTACAATACAATCCTAAGCAAAAAAAACTATCCAAAGCAAAACCAAATTTCCTTCAATGGCAAGTGAATCCGCATCCGCCTCAACTGCCACCGGTGTTGGTTCAACAAGTGCACCGACAATTCGTGAAATCATAGCAACCAATCGAACTCCCCCTGATTTGGTAAACTCCAACATTTGCATAAGACCGACAACTCGAAAAAAAACTTCAATGCAAGCATTGGCTATCATTTCTTACGGTCGGTTCCACACGACGTTGAGGATATATAGTCATCCGCATTTGTGGAAGCAAGAAGGCCACGCATGAACATAATTCGGACGGAAGCGGGGCAAACGTCTATGGCTCGAGATGGGAGTGTTTTCAGGTACGATCCGGATTATCTTCGTGAACAATTCGCGGGTTTGGTGATTCAACGAGCGTTACCGTTCAACCACTTTGACCACGAGCAAACAACGAGGGTGTTCCAGAACACTATGCAACCAAGATACACTCATGTAAGTCGCTCTACTCTCAAACGTGATGCAATGAAACTATGGTTGGCGGCTAAACAAGAAATAATTGATAGTTTTGGTAACATAAATGCTTGTGTCAACCTAACAACGGATGTATGGTCCGCTCCTCATGGGGTGCCCGGTTCTTACATGTGTGTTACCGCACATTGGATTGAACCCGGTACTTGGCAAATGATGAAGCGGGTCATTTCATTCGAAGAGTTTCCGTCTCCTCACACGGGTGGAGCCTTGTTTAAAATGTTGACAAAAGTCCTTACCAATTTTAACTTGGAAGATAAAGTTATGTCAATTACATTGGATAATGCTAGCAACAACACATCCGCCATGGATAAACTAAAATTAAAATACGAGCCACCAATGGGGGGTAGGTTTTATCATAGTCGTTGTGTTGCACACATCATTAACTTGGTTGTGCAAGCTGGTTTAGAGGTCCCCGCGATTGATGCAATAAGAGAGTCTTTTAAGACAATGTTAAAAGATATTTTCAAATCAAGTGCAAGAACCCGACAACGCTATGTTAAAATCTGTAAAGATGCAGAGAAACCTTGTTTACGACCAAATTGGGACGTTCCAACACGATGGAACTCCACTTATCATATGTTCCTAAGTGGTTTGAAACAACAAACTACTTTGGGGTATTTTCATGACATTTTGGCCAATAAGAATAGGTGTAATCGTTTTCCGGCTGAAAATTGGGTTATTATTCAATCTTTAACCCAATTACTTGAAGTGTTTAACACTGCCACGGAAATTTTATCGGGGGTTTACTACCCAACATCTCCATTGGTACTTCAACAGATTTTCTTCATGAGTACGGTATTAAGCGAATATGAACTTGAGGGGGGTATATTGTCAAGTATGATTAAACCAATGAAGAAAAAACTTAGGAAGTATTTTCAACACATGCCACCGATAATTACTTGTGCAGCTGCTTTAAATCCATGTTTCAATGTTAACGGGGTAGACTTTCTTATCGAGTCGATAAGTACGGATTTGGAGTTTTTTGACGATAGTTTTGCATCTAAGTCAAAAAGTTATTTTAAAGAATCTTTGGAAGGTTTGTATAATCTTTATTATGCAAAATATGGTAACCCAACTCAATCATCTCAAACAAGTGGTGGGGCTACTTCATCGAAGGCGAGTGGCGGAAATAAGTATAGCCGTTTGCTAAGCGGTTTAAAAGCACATACAAAAAAAAGGCAAGGACTGATCCTACAATGTGTAGCGAATATGAGCGATATGTCAATTCGGATTTTGTCACACATCTTCATCCCAAAGAGTTTGCAACTTTTGATGTCTTAGGTTTTTGGAAAGAAAAGGAAACAATGTATCCCGTTCTATCCCGCATGGCCATGGATATAATAAGTGTACAAGCTTCTTCGGTAGCTTCTGAATCCGCATTTTCAACAAGTGGGAGGGTGTTGTCAATCCGAAGAACAAGACTCACTCCGGCGTCTTTAGAGATGTGCATGTGTTTGAAGGATCACTTGGACGCTAAAGAGCGTAAACAAGACAAAAGCCCTCTTGAAATACCCTTAGACTTTGAAGAAGATGTCTTGGATGACGAGGTGCAACGAAATGAAGCCATTCCACTATCCGATGAAGAAATTGCACTAGATGCTAGCAGCGAAGGCACTCTGTCTCCGGGAGGACCACTGTATGATTATATGATGAGCAGCGAAGATGATTACTAATTTTCGATTAGTATGTTGTATTTTTAATTCGCTTGCATTTATGTTGTTGATGTTGTATTTTAAATTTTCTTGCAAGGCTTGCATTGTGTTGTATTTTCCTTTCCAATGTATTTCGTTTATGATGTATTAGGGTTTTTCTATTAAATAAAAATTGAAGATTATTTCGTTTATAGATTACAAAATCACGAAAAACGAAAAAAAAAACCCGGTCAAAACCGGTTTGGGTGGTTAACCGGTCATGAACCGGTTCCAAACCGGTGTGACCGGTTCGACAAAAACCGCACCCGAAACCGGTTTCGACTGGTTCGTTGACCGAAACAAGTTCCTGTTTGACTGAAACCGAACCGAACTGGTTAACCGGTTTGCGCACGTCTAATAGCGATGCGTTAAATTATCGTGGGCTACTTCACAAAAGTGGGCCAGTCCAAATATGAAAAAAAGATGATAAAAATTTGAACGTGTATATAAGAGAATACGAAGTATACACGAAGTCATATGGCAAGTATTCTATATTTTTTAGATTATATGAGCATAAATACATACGTGGTTTGGGTAGCAAGGATTATAAAGAGAATTGCTATAACCACATAATGAATCTGTTTGGCAAGAGCTTTTTTGGAGCTTTTTATACTGCTGTAAGATTTTTGTTATAAAAATAATCTCTTCCATAACAAATAACTTTGTTTGGATGCATCAACTTTAAGCTTTTATTTTAAACAGGTAGCTCCTAAATGAAAAGCTGATTCATGAAGCTTTTAGAATTGTTAGGAGCTGTCAAAACTGTAAATTACTGATATACCCTCCAACTATTTTATAATCTATTTAAATATGTCTTTTTAAGTCATTTTACATCTTATAATTACAGTCAACGGCTAATTTACCAAACTCTTTTATTAGAAAAAAAATACAGCTTGTAGCTCATGTTAACAGCTTTGCAGTTTACAGCTTACATCTTACAGTTTACAGCTTACAGCATACAGCTTACAACTATTTTTGCCAAACATATCCAATGTTTAAAAAAAACTTTCACATAATAATGTGGCAAGACACTTGGACCAATTATTAACTTCTTCCTCCACAACTCTTTATTTCATGATAAATTATATTGTTACATCTCATTTTATGAAAATTCTTTTGTAAATATAATATGGTTATATCATTACTCAATTATAAAATTATAAATATACACAATAGCCGACTGATCTACTGTCGTTTTGACAGTGGGTCACCCGCTACAGTAACGGGCTCTCATTTTTGGGCCAGCCCGTTTTTTTTATTTGTATGCACAAAGTAGGAATGGAAAAAAAAAATATTACAAAAGTTTTGATTTATTCAGATAAAAAAAATACCCGCGGAAACATCTTCGATACCTAATAACTTTAAAATAATCGATATGGTCACAAACGTACAACCCATTATATTAAAAAAAAACCAATATAACAAAAAAAAACAACACTTTAAACATGAGGCCTAACACATAAGCCATATAAAAAAAATTATTACTAATATACACATTTGTCGACAAACTAGCCTAAAATTCGCATAAAATGTGGCCCAAAGTAAAAAAAAAAAACTAGCCCAAAATTAGCCTGAAATCTGGCCCAAAGTAAAAAAAAAAAAAAATCCCGTAAAAAAATTAACAAAAAAAACACGTCAAGTTTTTATTGTTCACAACTTTTTTACATTCATCGGCCCAAATAAAAAGATATCGAACCGTCCCAAAAAAAGAAAATATTCGGGAAAAAATTAACCCCTCCCAACGCAAAAAAAAATTTCCCGAATCGTACAAAAAAAGGAAATATCCGGGAAAAAATTAGCCAAAAAAAAATACAAAACGGACCCTCACCTTTTAACTATTTACGATTTTCTTACACAAAAAATCCCGTAAAAAAATTAACAAAAAAAACACGTCAAGTTTTTATTGTTCACAACTTTTTTACATTCATCGGCCCAAATAAAAAGATATCGAACCGTCCCAAAAAAAGAAAATATTCGAGAAAAAATTAACCCGTCCCAACGCAAATTTTTTTTTCCCGAATCGTACAAAAAATGAAATATCCGGGAAAAAATTAGCCAAAAAAAAAACAACCCAAAAATAGCCTAAAATCTGGCCCAAAGTAAAAAAAAATACAAAACGGACCCTCACCTTTTAACTATTTACGATTTTCTTACACAAAAATTCCCGTAAAAAAATTTACAAAACCGTTCCAAAAAAAAGAAAATATTCAGGAAAAAATTAGCCCGTCCCAACGCAATTTTTTTTTCCCCGAATCATACAAAAAAAAGAAAATATTAAAAATTAACCCCGCCATAACGCATCGCCAAAAAAAAACCTCCCGAAACGTAAAAAAAGTTTATTCGGGAAAAAATTAGCCCCGCCGCAAGTCCGCAACGCGCGGGTTCTTTTGGTTGTTGATCACATTCCATCTTTCGTAGCAATTTCCTAATTCTTATGTTGACAAAATTGGGCGAGCCCAAATATGGGAAAGAAAACATATTGGATATGGGCTTATACACCACTGGAAAAAACAGCCCGCCAAAAGGCCTGCTCTGTTTGTCGCTAGCGTAACGCTTAATAGTATATAGGTAAATAAACGTGGAGTATAGAGCCCGTGTGTTGAATCATCCAGGATTCGTAATTGATGATGTACTCAATTCGTGTTTTCACTGATATTTTTTAAAATAAACTTCAGGGTATTTTTTAGAATGATCATGTATGTTAAGGGTGTGTTTTGAAAGTCTATTGTTTATTTTTTCTAAGAACATATATTAAAATTCAATATTTTTTATAATATCGTATGCACGTCTGAAGCATATAATTTTGGGCTTGTTTTGTTCGTAATCCAAAGGCCTTTATGGTATATTTTTCATGAAAAGAATCGCTACGTATTTGTTAGATATTTGATAAATAAAGTTTGTTATATAAAAAAATTGTAAATAGACAAAACTTTAGGGGCATTTGTGTAAAAAAAAATAACAAATTTTTTTTAGCCTGCGCCTTATTAAGCCACCCGTTTTTGAAGTAAGTGTTTATCTAATCTAATTTTGTCTTATAACGTAATGACAATAAAAGTTTATTAAACCATAAATGGTTTTTTACGGTATCGAGTATTTCCGTATGACCAAGTCATAGTAACAAAACAACGTAAAATTACCTCTCAAATTGGCCCACACAAGTAATGATTATACATATTTTTGTATGTAGTGGGCTAAAGGAAGCCCAATCGAAACGACACACCTTATTCGTAACGCTGTATAGGATGTACAACAATATATATATAAATATAAACGAGGTGAAAATGACTCGCGCGTTGCGGCGGGGCAACTTTTTTGCTGCAACGTATATTTTTTTTAAAGTGAGATTTTCTTGTTCCTGAATTTGACCGTCTTCGTGTTATATGTTTGACATTATATTCTGAGGTTGTATTTATTGTTTTCATTTAGATAATTGTGTTTGTTTTATAAATGTTATGATTTTTTGTACTTAGAGTATGTTAGAGAAAGCCCAATGAATTTTTCTTTTCTTCATGTAGCCAACCACTTGTTCGTCTATTTTATAAATAAACCACATAAATAATTCTTTTCTTTAAATTAGTCTCTCAAATACTTGAGCACGCTTAAATCCGTCAAACAGTTACTTGAAGGTAAGTCATGAGTAAACATGTTTGGTTTTATTTGGTTTAATTCAATATGTGTCTTTTCAATGGCGGTTGCTTTCCATCATCGATGTCTAGCCCAAATAAGTCTGTTGGACTACATAATGGGCCACATAATAACACGTGAGCCCAAGATCTGAAAATGACAAAAAAAACTCAATGCTCTAAGAGCACGGGGAGCGGTCGTGCCAAACTCAAAAAGTGGTGTCACGTCAGTAAAATAAAGTTTGACACCAGAAATGCTATGACACAAAAATTCAGTGGCATTGGTTTGGCACCAGAATTCTGGTGTCAATTTTTTTTAATTTTTTTTTAATTAACTATTATTTAAATAAACTTATTAAACTAAAATAAAAATCATTAAAATTAAAACATTACATTAAAAAAAATACATAAATTAAAAGACATAAATTAAAATGCATAAATTAAAAGCCATAATTTAAAAAACATAAATTTAACGGCATCGGTCGACTAGTTTGGTGGTAGATATTCGGCTCTGATTCGTTCCTTTTGGGCGTTGATGATAGCGGCGTAGGTCGGATCCATCCCGCTTGATTAGAATATTAAGGTTGGAAATTTGGATAGTAAGACATTTGGGTGAATGAAGGTTGAGTGGAACCGCCCGGATTTGAAGACGACCCCGGAATTTGGTTGGTTGGGTCGGTAAGCATACCGGAAATCCAATTCGGGTTGGGATTCATTTTTTTTTAGTGAAAGATGAGAGAATTGGGATAGAAATTGTGTGTGAAGTTATAAAAAAAATAATAAAAAAAATTTATCGATCGCGTAAACTGTTAGTCACGACGCAAGAGTATTTGGCGCGAACCACAGAGTGGTGCGCCATGGCTCGGCACGAAGCCATGACACCACCACTCCCTCCCGTCCAAGGATACAGTAGAATTAACCGACAACATCAAGTATAAAAGGACGATGTGTGTCGACTGTTTTTATTCGTTGAATTCCAAACCCTCATTCAAAATCCCAAACAAAACAACGAGAATCAAACCAGATAATTTTTGATTTTAATCTTTTATACAACATCATGTCGTCGTCTTGCACAAAATGCAAGACAAAAACCCTAACACTCGACTCCGAAACCGAAAACCTAATATGCACAAACTGCGCCCTAGTACAACCTTATAACAACTACCAACACCAAACATTCAACACTAACGGAGGTTTCATAGGTACTAATGTTAAACTAGGTACATCAGGTCCTAATCATGACTACACTTACCGCGAAACCAAACTCTATTTAGCGCAGAATATAGTCTCCGATATTTTATCAAAACTAGGTTTAACTACTAGAGAAACTGAGGTTAATAACATGATTAAGTTGATCACAGATGACGAGTATGGGATGGGGAACTGGTTTAATGTTTTAGTTGTTGCTTGTGTTTACGTTGTTATGCGTAATGCCGGTAAGTCGTTGCCGTTGGGTAGTGTTTGTGATGTTGCCGGGTGTGATAGTTATGAGTTGGGACGGATGGTTAGTCGCGTGGTTCAACATCTTGAGATAAATTTACCGGAGTTTGATATTGTTGGGTTGTTTAGACGTGTTGTGAATGAAATGTTTAACAAGTTTTGTATTGGGAAGGAGAAGTTGGCGAGGGTGATGCAACAAGGGGTGTTTTTGTTGCAGTGTATGATTAAGTGGTATGTGTTGACGGGTAGGAGGCCGGTGCCGGCTGTTGTGGCGGTTGTTGTGTTTGTTTGTCAGTTGAATGGGGTTGAGATGAGTTTTGAGGATTTGGCGAGTGAGATGAATGTGGTTGTTACGACGTGTAAGTTTAGGTATAAGGAGTTGTTAGAGACGTTGGTTGAGGTTGCGAGGGTTTGCTTACCGTGGGGGAATGATGTTAGTGTTAAGAATATAATGAAGAATGCGCCGTTTGTTATTCAGTATATGGAGGTGAAGTCAACGTGTGAGCGTGGGAATGAGGTTATGAGTTTGGAGGAGGTTGGTGCGCGTTTGGATACTTTGGTTAACGATTGCTTGAATTGTGGGGATGATAGACTAGAGCGTTCGAGTGATTTGGAAATTAAGGATTTGAACAAGATTAAGGTTTCACCCGAATGCTTGTCCAAGATATACTTGAAATTCGTACAAGATTATTCTAACATCAAGACGTTGAGTAAGAGAGTAGAGAATAACAAGATGGAAAGGAGTGGAAAATCAAAGTTATTTGTGGACACGACTGATTATTGGAAAGGGAACTCGGAATTAAGCAAGAAGCTTTTTCTCGATAAGATATTGGAAGCAGATGTTGGATTTAATGCTATGCCACCTTCTTTTGTCAATGGATGCTTGAAAACCGAGAGGATAAAAGGAAAAATACACGCTGCTAAGATGCGCATTGAGAAGATAAGGCGGCCGCCAGGAGTGGAAAATGGTGGTAGTGAAGGTGGTGACGTTTGTGCAAGTAATACTGTGAATAGTAAAAAGAGAAAACGAAAGGAAAAGAATTTTGGTACTACTGATCATTGGGAAGATTTTGTTATTGAAACGCTGTTACTTCATCAGGTGAAGGAGGAGGAAATAGAGAAAGGGTACTATAATACCTTGTTGGATCTTCATGTCTTCAATTCTTGTATCTGATAGTATTATGAATAATTTAAATATACCTTTTTTGGTTGTTCATATCACATCTTTTTTGCAAATGGTAGATTATACATTTTTAGAACGTGGAGCAAAATATACAGCTATGAATCTTCATTTTAATGTTGATATTCGGTGTTGTCTTTTCTTTTCTTTTTAGGTGTCTTTGAATTCATTTGGCGTAGTCATATCAGGCTTATAGTCAGATACTCAGTGAATGAGTTTTATTATAACCGAGAAAAGAAAAAAGTAGAGAATAAATAAGGTTTTTAGCATCTGACTGAATATAGCTGAAAAAAGCCCTTCTTTTTGTTTATTATAATTTTTCTATTAAATAGTTTTGATCTGCATCTTCTACGGACGTTATTTGTTTCAAGTAGTTTGAATTTGTTTTTAGTAGACATATATATGCATAGATCTGCTATACGATTAAGTAATCAGAATATTTATGGACCGATGTGCATCTGTTTGCATAACACAAGCATGTTTTTGTTTTCGCTGACAACATTATTAGTATTTTTGTTAAGGAAAATCCTATATCTTTGATTTTCAAAATAGAAATTAGTTGTTGGGGATTGCTCATTTTTTCTGCATATGCATCCGCTTATAAGCAGAAGCAGCGTAGCAGCTTAAATAGAACACTTCAGGAAATAGTGTTTGGATTTCCTTATTTCAAGTTTACCTTAGTATTAATTTTGCATCGAAGAGAAGGATGTTAGACTTTGCAAGGAGTTTTAGGTTAGAGATATGAGGGTAAGTAGGTAATTTTAGTTTTATCTCAAACTGACACTATCGCTGGCTCCAACTTACTTACTCAAACTGCTTATTATACCTCAAAATGAGCAGATAATTTGCAGAAGCAGTTTGGATTATCCAAACTGCTTATGTGCCTAAAATAAACAGATAAGCAGAGATAGTAAGCAATCTCACACCCTCTTGGACTCTTGCTTATAACACAAGCTAGCTGAGAAAGGGGTTGGTTAAAAGTTTCATTATCATAGCTCGTTTAAGAATGACTTGAACCATTTTGAGGAGGCGTAGGTCAAATTAGAAGTCGGTTCTCGGGTCTTGGGGAACATAGTGACTTGTTAACTTGAATTGAGTTGCTTTAGCATTCTTATCTCATTATTTGGTGGTAGTGTCCTGCAGATACAGGCGTGCAATGAATCTGATATGCGATGACAAGATGTATTACTCTCCCCTCATTAAGTTTGGAAAAACCATAGAACCATTTATTGTTTCCGAAGCATGGGTTGGCCCATAATATGTTTAATCGGCTTAAACCATTAACCATGGTGGGAAATCCTTAGAAGTTTGCTACACCGGACTTATTAGGGCCATGCTATAATGCTAATTACAGCTACACACAATGTGGAACAGGAGGTTTGAGAAGTGAATCAAGTGATGTAGGTTTTGTTAGTTCTAAGTAAAGAAGAAGCCATCTTTTGTTGACGAAACTGCATGCTCCATTTGTTTTGTAAAATAGTTGGTCTTAATTGGATAGATAAATCTTTCTTCTTGCTCTTTGTATCTAGCCTTTTTCTACCCTCATGGCTCATGCAAACACGGATTCTCACATAGTCACATCTATTATAGATATTTTACTCTAGCTAGTATTCATATGTCCCATGACCAAGCCCTTTACCCTTTGCAATATACCAGACCTTTAACATGTTAATGAGGGAACCAGTGGCCTGCGGCTAACTGGTACTAACTGAACCTCGTGAACTAGTGTTTTTGAACTTGAGACTCGCTGCCAATTGTATGTTATATGACCATTCAAACACATTTAGATGAGGATGGTATTGTTCCTAGTTATTAGAAGATAGATTTAAATCTTAAGGATCATCATAGCGTGTGTGCTTTTGACGTCTGCTACTGTGGTATTGAGTATACAGTTTGAATCCTGATCAATATGCCATGATTTTTCAGGTGTATGTGAGACCAGCTGGAAGTTATGGTATGGACCGACTAGAGTTGCGTAGAGTTACTGTTTATCCAGGAAGGAATGTGTCTGATATCTTGATAGTAATCGGTAATTTTAGTATCCCGACAGGATTAAGGGTTGCAAAAGCCTCTCTTTTGAAACAGCAGGTATATAATTTATGCGGTCTAATGTTCCTACAAAATAGGATACAGTATTTTCTTTTTTGTTTCTGATTGTTCTTTCTTCAATTTAGGATAAATAATAATGTAAATTGTAGGCGGAAATTATTCCTGAGCACAGAGCGTTGGTTTTCCCTATGGTGAAGCATCCGTTTGTTGTGGGATTTCTGGTTGCTGAACTTCCAAAGTTGGAAACAAGGAAAGAAAAGGATGATGTAAAACCAGGCTTGCTCTCCGAGGATTCTTATGCGGTTTACCCATACTCCAACCTAAAATCATGGGAAATCCAAAGCTTTGTAGATAAAACGTTGGAAATGCAACAATTTCTCTGCTGAACAGAAACTAAATGCAATAAATATCTCTCGCTCTGTCGCTATGGCATATGTTATGGATCAGGTAAATGACCCATCTCTGTAATATTATCACTCCCAATTGATGATAGTCAGTCTAAGGTTAGAGACTGAATGTTTAGAAGACTTTTATGATTCAATCATGTTTATTTTCTGTTTATGTTTTACGACAGAAAGCAATGTTACTTCAGCAATCTTCATGGCAAAACAATGTTAGGATGAATAATTTGGTTGAGGAAGTAAGATTCTTTCTTCTAATACCACATACTCGAACGTAAAATAAAGAACCCCTTCTTCCTTATAGTTATTCTAGACATATAAACTTCTTTGGCTTATGATCATATGTTTGTCTGTCTGCAGATTCGTGGTCCACTTTCTAGCATTCGTACCTTAAGCAAAATGTTAGCAGTCGCTATGAAGAAAAATGAGGTGTATCACCAAACCTGTAAAATATAATTATAAGTTTTGTTTTTTTGTTAAACAGTGTATTTATGTGAATTTGTTATTATAGATTCCATATGATATTGTAGAAGACATAATGGTATTAGGCGACCATATGAAAGATACTCTTCAACAACTCCAAGAGGCTGTTCAAGTGACAAAGGTTTGCTTTTGCACGAAAACATATTACTTGTTAAATGGTTTATTCACATTATGAATAATAATAGTTTTTGATTTTTTTTCAGACTAATATAGTTTGCTACAATGAAGAAAACTTGGTGAAAATAGACGAGTCGATGCACGAGTCAGTGAGGACTCAGTTATCTAATGTATTATCAAAAGACACTTCTATCTCTAGCGGGCGTGAGTATGGTGGACCATTCTCTCTCTCTTCTAAATCAAGGGATTTTGGAAATGCCTATGCCACCTCTGATCTTGCACCTCTGTTATCACAGGACATTAGGTATACATCAGTAAAATATTTTATCAAAGTCTGCCAAGTTAAAAATTGCATATATGATAAAACTTAACATGTAGTATTACTAATATGTGCCTTTCATGTCGATTAGGCCATGCAATGCTTCTGATGTACTCTCTGATCTTGTGGATGCCCTTGAACCCCTGGCTCTTAAGCAAACAGTGTGCCGTGCAAATATCTGAGGGTTCTTTATTGCGTACAAATGTAGGAGGAATGGTTGAGATTGTGTCAACCTCAGCTCCTGCTGGCGGTGCTCTTATCATAATTGACGATGATGGACCTGATATGCACTACATGGTGAGTTGACTCAACTCTTAATAGGATAAGTTGGATAAAGTGTTTCTGTCAAAATAGGTGGTTTTGGTGTGGATCTTTTGACCAACTGGTTGAAGAGACTGTCGATTTCGTATCACTAGGTAATTTTCTCTTTTTTCAGACGATATGGTCCAGGAAGTTTTATGCATTAATATTTTTTTTACAATATCGTGACTTTTGAATCATTTTTATAAGATATATGTTATGTTATACTCGTTTGACCTGAAATGCCTAATTTGTCAGTCAATTGGTCAACATTGCTACCTCTGCATAACACGTAGTTATCCGTGCCTAAGGTGAAAGTTGGGTGGAATACGAAAAAGATATAAGCCGTTGACATAAAATGTATTTTTGTAGACACAAATGCATTAGTTGACGCCATTTGGAGCGGATATTCTATCTAAAGGTATGGTTGAAGACAACATGACATGGAACTTTGTAGCAGGGTTAACCGTTGCCCGAGAGATATTAGAAAGCTATGGTTGTGTCCTCAGAGTGACATCCCCACGGTGCATGGAGGCCCCACTTGGAGCTGGAGGGACTCGTGTAGAAAAAATGGCTTCCCTCTTTCACTTCTTCGCCTGATGGATTAGATGGCCCCGCTCAGCTTGCATAAAGCTCTAGATGTGGAATTCCCAATATACTCGTGTAAACTGGTATCACATATCTTAAACCCGCAACATTATTTTGTATGCATATATATACTTGCTTATTGCGATATGTATAGATTATTGATGTTGGTACAATATATACATATACTATAAGAGGAATGAAACGACAGCGTATTAATGCCGAATTTTTATGGATCTTATTTCCCCAAGCCCATTAAATATTGTAGCCCATAGGACGGCCCAATTGAATGTTATGTGCACAATCCATTTAAACGTCACCGTCTACTCATACAATACATTGCACATGCCTGTTAAACTTCTAGACACAAAATATCTACGCCTTGGCAAGTGTGACGATCATATCCCATTGTAACCACCGTATCAGGTACGCCTTTTACTTTGCCGTTTGTAGTTTCGTTTAAAGTTTACTATGTGATGATATATTGTTAGACTAATGACCTGTTGCATCCGTTAGCCATATACCCGGTTGCATGTTTTTTTGTGTTTTCATTTTTTCCCTGCATTGAAACATACTACTTTATCATCTTATATTGCCATATACTTATGCTATATGCATTATCCATGGTGTGTACGCCTACCGATTAAAGATTTTCGTATGGTATATGTTGCGCTATCCTAAGCTGCTACTGATAGATTTGCCTTAGTCTACACCTATAACCTTAGACTTAAGTTAGTAAATATGAAAAGTAAAACTAAAGCTGTCAAAAGGAAAACGCCTCATGATTTTGAAATGGACTATGAAACACAATGTCCTGCTAAGAAGGTTAACAGTCGTATGCCCAAGAGTTGTTGCATATCCCTTGAGCCCGATGTCAACAGCTGTCGTTCAGAAGCACCTTTAAAAACTATAGGCAGTATGCATCCACCTTTCGGTCGAAAAAGGAAGACGCCTAATGACTTTGCAATAGACTCTGGAATACCATCTGTTACAAAGAAAGGAAATTTCGGTGTTCGCGAAAACTCTTGCTCGTCTTCTCAGCCTAATAGTAATGGTGATCATTCAGACGTATCATTGAATATAAATACAATGCATGAAACCTATGGTTCAACACACATAGATGTTATGAGAAAGGGTGATCCGTCCATGTGGAATGAAACACAACAACTTGGTAGCGTTATGTCGCGAAAGAAAAGTTCAAATGATCCCTGTACAGTAATTGGTGAGCATACTATTAGTCCATTATCTAAGTTTATCCTTCGTTAATTATTTTGGTTATTAACCATTCTAATTGCTAATGGTATTTGGTTTATTGTTTTTTTCAGCTAATCATTTTGACTGTACTGATGCAACTACTCATTTTGACTGTACTGATGCATATCAGAAAAAACTATGTTTATGACTGTTACCACCGCTGCCGACTCAGATTGTGATACACATTATTGCTTCTCTAATCCAAACGATCATTGCAATTTGGCGGATGTGTTTACAGACATGGCGCGTCTCGTCCTCTTTACACATATTGTTATATGAATTTGTTATATTAACGTGAGTGATTATTTATATTAACAGAACCTTTTTTAGTTTGTTGTTGGCGATGAAGATACTATTGCGTTTGTGCGTTTATTACTTTGCAACCATAATAAATTACTGAATCGTGAAGACTCGGATTGACCATAATCTTGGCAGCGTGTTTGTAGCCATGTTGGGTCTCATAACCCTTTACGTGGTCCGACATTCGCAAGTGTGAGCCAAACCGTCTCATTCTTGGATAAAAATGAATGAGATGGCAGTTGATGGAAGAAGTGACTCAACGGCAACAAACGCGTGAAGTCGGAAAGTGTGTATATCTATAGCAGATCGGGGTTTGATATAGTAGCATGAGGCGATGATGAATCCGAGGAGGTGCAATAAGAGAAAGGACAACGCGGATACCTTCGGCTAGACAAATCCTAATAAAGTGTGCAGCATGACAGTCTACACTATTTCAAAACCTACAAGCTCTTATTTGAGCCAATCGATCTCTTCGTCGCTGAGCATCGAGATTTTTGACCCTTCCTGTACAATGTGCTAAGTCAAGCAATGCATGCTAACGATGTGTACTTATGAGCGTCTATAACATTAATTGAGATGCCTTATCGAAAGGGCGCCTAGAACAAAACGCACGTAACCGAACCAAACCGCTATGTGAAGATAAAGTGATATTGATTCGAAATAATATAATAAAAAGTGATATTGAGAATATATATTAATATATAGGTGTGATAGTTAATATACGCAAAAAAGATATGATGATATTGACTTGACATGTTATGATGATTGCTTGACATATATGAAGATATGATTGATATAGGTAGGTTGCGTGAGTTCGTTGACTTTAGTTATGCAAGTTACATTGCATATTGAGATATTGACAATGCAAGTAATGTAATAAAGCGAAAAATTTTCCCGTACAATTGTGATCATAGTAAAATAGGTTGATTTTGTATTTGATGAAAATTCTGGGTTGTTATATTTAACAATGCCATGAAAATTTTATCGGAGATTAACTACCCAGCATCTCCATTGGTAATTCAACAGATTTTTTTCATGAGTAACAAATTAACCAAATATGAACTTAATGAGGGTATATTTCTAAGTATGGTTCAACCAATGAAGGAAAAACTTAAGAAGTATTTTCAAAGAATGCCACCAATCATTACTTGTGTTGTCGCTTTAAACCCATGTTTTAATGTACACGGGGTAGAGTTTCTCATCGAGTTGATAAGTATGGATTTGGAGTTTTTTGATGATACTTATGTAACTAAGGCAAAAAAATGGTTCAACGACTCTTTGGAAGGTTTGTATAATATTTATTATGCAAAATATGGTAACCCAACAACTGGATCAAGTAGTGGGGCTTCTTCATCGAGTGCGAGTGGTGGGAATCAAATGAGCCACTTGCTAAACCGGTTGCAAGAATATACAAAAAAAGGCAAGGAACGATCCTTCACTGTCCTCCAAATATGAGCGATATGTCAATTAAGATCTTGTCACACTTCTTGATAGCAAAGAGTTTGCAGCTTTTGATCTCTTGGGTTTTTGGAAAGCAAAGGAATTAATGTTTCATGTTCTACCCGCATGGCCATGGATATTCGCATTTTCAACAAGTGAGAGGGTGTTGTCAATTTGAAGAACAAGACTCGCTCCAGCATCTTTAGAGATGTGTATGTGTTTAAAGGATCACTTGAACGCTCAAGAGCATAAACAACACAACTCCGGTCTTAAAAACCCCATAGACGTTGAAGAAGAGATCTTGGATGACGAGGTGCAACAAAATGAAGCCATTCCACTATCCGAAGAAGAAATTGCACTAGATGTTGCTAGCAGCGAAGGTACGATGTCCGGTTCGGGTTCGGGAGGATAAGAGGTTGAATATGATATGACAAACTATGGCTATGATTACGAATAAACTGATTATTGTGTTGTATTTTCAATTTCAATTCCGATGTCTTATGTTGTATCTCCTTTCCGATGTATTTCGTTTTTGATGTATTAGGTTTTCAATTAAATAAAAGTTGAAGTTTATTTAAATTCAAGTCAACGAGATTTATTTTCCAAAACGACTCGTTTTGAGGGTGTTCTCTTATATCTTGTGCAATATATTCATGAAGTAACACTCTCTGACCCTTATTCCGCTACTGCGACCCATTTTGGGGGTGTTACAGAACCAGCTAAAGTGTATAAAACGAAAGTTGTCTGAAATGAAAATTTTACTAAAGATAGCGAATTTTCGTTAAGCTTGAAAGTAAAAAAACGAGAGAGTTAAACCATAACTAAGTTGAGTCGTTTTTAAGACATTATAATGTAATATTGAGCTGATTAGATATTAAAAAGAGCGTAAAGAGCGATTTTGAGTCTGTTTGAGCTTTGAAAACCTTAGCGAAGGCTATTGTATCACTAACATAGTATTAGGACGCGTTGTGAACTTTCTAAAAACTACATTTCGAAAGCGTCGGAAATTTCTAAAAATAGCAAGTCTTTATTTACTAAATATATACCAAGCGATTTGAAAGTGGAAGTTAGGAGTTTAAGTACCCCCTTAGTGCGTTTAGGATTATAATGGATTTATCAAATATTAAGGGACGGTATCAACGTCCCGAATTCTAAAACTTTTCAAAAATAGGAACTTTTCAAAAATAGTAACTTTTCGTCTAAGTGTCGAAACTTAACTAAAAACCTAATTTCTTCGTAAAGCCACGTTTTCACTAAATAAACCAATACACAAACACACATGGATGCTATTGATTTCTATAAACGATTTATGCGTCGTTTCATGTGTATTTCTTTATCCTAAAGCGCGTCGTTTAATTAGGTCGCGGTTAGGATCTCGTGATATCGTTCTTTATTCATTAATTACCTTTCACTCACTGATTGCTTAAGGTAAGTTCATAGCCTCACGTTTTTACTATTTTACGTATGTTTTACAATACTTTGGGGTGAGAAACGTTGCTTGTTTTTAACTTTGGACACAAGTACCTAATTGGAACTTTTACTTGTTTACGTGTTTGCGTAAGTATCAATAGTTCACTAAATGCCACTATCATGAACCGTTAATTAGTGTAAGTAAGGGCGTGTGCTATTAATAGATCTATTATGGATTGATAATCCCCATCCGGGTTTGGTGATTCTTGTCCTGATTAAAACGGATGTATAACATATCGAATCTCCTAGGTATTTGGAACCAGATACCTACTTGGAAACTTATTTTGGCATTTCTTTATGTTACATAATGTATTAGCTTCGGTGTCATAATCTTAGTGCAAACTTAAATACTTTTATGATGTTGTATGTGTTACAATTATCATATTGATGTAGTGTAAAAAACGAGATAACACAAACTGTATCTATAAATTCCAGTGAATACTAGAAACAATAAACAATATAACAAATTGAATCTCAGAAACAATCTTCCAACTACTGTTGATTCAAACGAATATCGATAATCAAGCAAACTTCAACAACCGTTGATTCAAACGAATACCGATTATTGAGAGAATCTTAGCAAAAACCGTCAAGAATAATGCAAAAGCTTTTATTATCAAAACTCAAAGATATCCCAATACAAAGAAAAAACCTAATATTTATAGGAAAACTAGAGACCTTTCATTTTCCCTAAATTTATAACTGATTAGAAGTTAAATACCCTAGTAATCACAATTTATTGCCACACTTAAATAAAATTAAAGAAAGTTATTTTGAGTTTGACTAGAAGTTGAAACCGCATTATTACCCCCCCTTAAAAAACTCATCATCGAGTTTGCCTTACTCGTCCCTTGTACTCGTAGCATCCAAATTTGTATCCTTGCATCAAACTTCCTTTCTTCATAATGACTCAACCTCGAACCTTGATCGTCTTAAAACCGAACTTATCGACCATGGACACCTTTCAAATACCATTCTTGATATTTTTTACCAATAAAAAATTTGAATGAACTTCGGCTAACCTTGATAATAATACTTTTTTCAAACGACATCAACTCATGTGATTTTGTATTGACGTCTTCCTTAAAATTAACATTTACCTTAGTTTGGATCATTGAAGAAAAAAGATCATTAGCCACAACTACGACGTCTTCGATGCTGTCTTCTGCCCCACTAAATCCACCTTTCCTGATAAATCCTTCTTCCTCCTCAATGACATCTTCAATATCGGTATCATAAACTGGCATCGATTCTTCTTCATATTCATCATCATCATCAAATACTGGCATAATCGTCACCCACCACACCATAATCTCCCCATTCATCAGAAGATGAACCATCACCCTAAAAGAACGGATATTCTGACTCTCCGCCTTCACTTCTCCTTAGAGACATCTTAATCAAGGACTTCGGCTCTTGATACCAACTGATGTAGGGAAAATGACGAGATAACACAAATTGGAACAATAAACGATATAACAAATTGAATCTCAGAAACAATCTTCCAACTACCGTTGATTCAAATGAATAAACTCTAACAACCGTTGATTCAAACGAATACCGATTATTAAGAGAATATTAGCAAAAACCGTCAAGAATAAAGCAAAAGCTTTTATTATCAAAACTCAAAGATATCCATACAAAGAAAAAACCTAATATTTATTGGAAAACTAGAGACCTTTCATTTTCCCTAAATTTATAACTGATTAGAAATTAAATACCTTAGTAATCATAATTTATTGTCACACTTAAATAAAATTAAAGAAATTTAATGTCTTGCTTTGACTATGCGTTTTGAGTTTGACTAGTGCATCTCACACCTTACTAAATTTTATGGTCCATACTTACATTTGATCTAAACTTGTGAATTCACCAACTTTATGTTGACATTGACGTTTTAAGCATGTTTTTCTGAGGTGCTTAGTTGTGGATATCTGTCTATGTGGTGTCTTTTGCATAGCCCGGCTTCAAGATCTTTATCTACCATTTTAAAACCCTTGACAACAACTTATTTAAACTTTTGCATTTGAATATTTGAATCATTTGAATTATGTAAAGACTATATTTATTTATCAATGCAACGGTGTTTATTTTCAAAACGTACCCCTCAGTGGTCGTTTTGTATACTTGTGTTTGAGATATTTATGACGTCACCGCCCCAAGTTACCTATTCTGCTGCGACCCGATTTGGGGGTGTGACAATTATAGTGTAATGGGTAAATTTTACACGCTTGATACATCTGCTACTTCTGAAATTATATGATATTTGGTTTAGACTGTCACGGTTATTCAATAATGACGCGACAATGACGATAACAACCATAAACAGATTTATGTTTCAATACGTAGTATTTGTGTTGGACCGAAAATGTAAAGGAGTCGTGCCACTAAATAGTGTCGCCATCTCTTATTCCAATCTTACACCAATTTTGCATATAAAAAAAAACTATGTTTATGACTGTTACCACCGCTGCCGACTCAGATTGTGATACACATTATTGCTTCTCTAATCCAAACGATCATTGCAATTTGGCGGATGTGTTTACAGACATGGCGCGTCTCGTCCTCTTTACACATATTGTTATATGAATTTGTTATATTAACGTGAGTGATTATTTATATTAACAAAACCTTTTTAGTTTGTTGTTGGCGATGAAGATACTATTGCGTTTGTGCGTTTATTACTTTGCAACCATAATAAATTACCGAATCGTGAAGACTCGGATTGATCATAATCTTGGCAACGTGTTTGCAGCCATGTTGGGTCTCATAACCCTTTACGTGGTCCGACATTGGCAAGTGTGAGCCAAACCGTCTCATTCTTGGATAAAAATGAATGAGATGGCAGTTGATGGAAGAAGTGACTCAACGGCAACAAACGCGTAAAGTCGGAAAGTGTGTATTTCTATAGCAGATCGGGGTTTGATATAGTAGCATGAGGCGATGATGAATCCGAGGAGGTGCAATAAGAGAAGTGACAACGTGTAACTTGGCTAGACAACCTATAAAGTGTGCAGCCATGACAGTCTTACACTATTTCAAAACCTCAAGCTCTTATTTGAGCCAATCGATCTTTTCTTGCGAGCATCGATATTTGACCGTTCCTTTACAATGTGTAGAGTCAAGCAATGATGATAACGAGGTGTGTAGCTTATGAGCGTCTATAACATTAAATGAGATGCCTTATGCGTAAGGTGCTCAAGAACAAGAACGCACGTAACCGAACAACCGCTAATTTGAAGAACAAAATCATGCGTGTTATTGATACATGTGTCACTGGGAATGACATCATGAATATAAAATACGTGATTTTGTTGTTGTTGTTGTTGTTGTTAGTTCATCAACTACACGACGTAACACGGCTATCTTACCTAAACGGGCGTATCTAAAATGTATCACGAAAGATGTTTATCATCAAGAGAATGCAATCTAGCAAAGAACACTACGGAAATGAAGAAAACATCGTGGAAAGTGATTTGGTGCAGCTCGTTGTCCGCCACGTCGTCTTGAGTTTCCCATTGTTCTTTGTAAAAGCCCATTATCGTCTTTTGCAAATCTGTAACTAGAAGGACACAAACTATTTTATGGTGTCGCATTCCGTTCCACAAAAGATGAATAAAAGAGACACTGTATTTATCTAAATCAACAATTCGCGCTCCGCAACGAAGCGCGGGTCGAAAACCTCGTTATTTATAATTACCTTGGGTGACCTCTAAATATATAATAAAATAATAATAATAAAAAAAAGTTTGAAAAGAAAAAAGAAGTTCTATGGGTGTTATTGGGGTTATTTTCAAGGGGAGAATTCCATATATACCCAAAACAAACTTCTAATTTCATATATACCCAAATGATAAGTTTTCAATGCATGCTTTTAAAGCATCGGGGGTTATGACTTTTGTTTGTTTCGGGTATATATATGGAATTGCCAAGACATCTTTTTCCTATCACAAAAACCAACCATGTTCGAAAGAGTCGAAGAAAGCCAATGGATCTGGAAAGATGACCGAATGATAAAGACACCAAGTATACACTACTATTTTTTTTTCTTTTCCCTCTCTCTCTAAAATTAGTGTGTTTGAGAACTTATGTTTTTGTCTTTTTCATGTTTTTGCGGTTGCAGACTCACTTGGACCTCTGTTTAAAGATCTGATTAAAAAGAGTAACGCAGGGAAACTCAATATTCCTAAACTGCAAGATGCCAAGTTGGCTGATACACCTTATTCCCAACACTGCACTTTAATTCTGACACAAGGATATTCTTCCAAAGCTTTTGCAGTAAGCTGTCTTTGTCTTTGTTCTTTGATAGTCACATATTTGGATACGTGTATTCACATAAACAATCATTTAATTATTGTTTGCAGAGGTCTCGATTATCTGTTATGGGCCAAGATAAATATGGTGTGTTTCCTTTGAAAGGTGAGTTGCTGAATGTGAGAGAAGCAAGTCCTAAACAACTGGAGGAAAACACTGAAATTCAAAATATTAAGAAGATTCTTGGCCTGGAAGATGGTAAAATTTATAATAATGTTAAGGAATTGAGATATGGACACTTAATGATTATGGCTGATGAGGTGTGTACCAATAACTCTTACTATGCGTTACAATATCAACTGTTCTCCCATTTTTTAATGCTTATACAACATTAAATGTGTTTTTGTAGGATCATGATGGTTTACGCATGAAAGGGCTATTGATCAACTTCCTTCATTATTTTTGGCCATCTTTACTAAAAGTCAAAAACTTTATGCAGTGGTTCATAGCACCAATTGTTAAGGCCTCTCACAAGAAGACTAATAAAGTGTTCTTGTTCTATTCAATGCTCGAGTATGAGGCGTGGAAGGAAAAATTGGGAAACGAATACAATATATCGTACTATCAGGTTCTTTTATGAAAATTTTGAATAGCAATTCTATTGTTGTTTTTGCAATTTTTAATATTTTTGATTATCTCTAGGGGCAGGAAACTATTCAAAGTGAAGAAAAAGGAGAGTATTATTTTGATCAGCACGTTAAGGACTTTGTTTGGGAAAATGACGAGGATGGTGATGCAATTGAGCTTGCCTTTAGTACCATGAAGATTGACGACAGAGAGCAGTGGCTTCAAGCACCTCAGGTTTGGCTTTTGTCAACTTAGTTATAAACAGTTATTGTGTCGAATGTGATTGATAGAATATCATTGTGTTATTTAGTAGGGTTGAAATTGATTGGACCAGAAAACACTTTTCTCTCCTTTTTTTTAAAAAACATAACAAATATGCAATGCCTTAAATTTAGCATTGGTGAAACCACTTGTTAAAGTTCACATGCATTGTTGTATGATTACAAATATCAATCCAATTATTTCAACTAGTGTAAATGAATCTACCAGGTTTTCAGATCTGGATTTAGCTAGGATCATTTTTGCTTTGCATAGTTTGTATTTGTAGGATCGGATCGGATTGTAAGATCCTATGAAAATGTATGTAAATTTTTATAGGGGTTGTGGTTTTATAGTTTATATAATAGTATAATACGAGATAAAATTACAATCAACCAAAACCAAAATGCACTCCAATTGTTAACCCATACTGACATAACACAAAACCCATGACGATTTAATCTGAATAAACTATTAACCCACTCACTTGCACAAAGCTAGTTTGCGTTTCATTGCCAAGAGAATTTGGATACAAAAGATAATACAATGTGCACTCTGCTCCCATCGTTTCAATGGTTTTTAAAAAATCCTCCCATTTTGGATATAAAAGAATACTTCGGGATTCATGTAATTATAGTTATTTTGCTAAGAAATTATACGCGATCTTGTGGACAGTTATTAAACCTAGCCTAAAATTAACAGAAGTCGATAAAATTAAGGCCATTAATCTATGATTTCCAATTGTTGCCATTGCCAACTTTCATTTACTCTTCTAAACTGTCCATTTCCCATCCTAAGAAGGCACTAATACCAACAATGTCAGGTGTTTGAAATTATAGAAAATAGAAATGTTAAATTATAGAAGAAAAAGTGTAATATATCATCTCACCATATTGATTTCTTATAGCCTTTTCAAGAAAATCATCATCTCTGCTATCGCCATGTGTTGTCGGCTCATTCTCATACACGTTTGTCAAATCTTCATTATCTTTGGTAATCCACTCATCATCAGAATCAACATCTTCAAAGTTGAAGGTTTCAAAATCTTCCTCTTTACGTTTCCTTTCTTCCCTTCCACTTAACTTTAGGTTATACATCACATACACAAGATCATTCATTTTCTGTTGTTGTAGACGATTTCTTCCTTTAGAATGTACCTAAACAACAAAAAGAGAAAAAAAAACTTAGGAAATTAGATAGCATTAGTGGTGTAAAATAAGCTAAAGAGATATCATTTTAAGTTGCCATCTGAAAAGCACTCCAATTTCTCTCACAACCTGACGAAGAACATGTCAAGCTCAAAACACGAATGGCAAACTGTTTCAGTTCTGGTGTGTCATCACCCACCGATGATTTTTCTTTCCATTTGGAAACTCTTTCAACAAACATCAAGTCAATACAATGCGCAGCACAAGGTGTCCAAAATAGTTTCTTTCTTTTATCCATCAACATCTCACAGTCACTAACTACATGTTCTTCACCAATTTTCTCGACAAAATCATCCAACACTGCAAAAACTTTTTCCTTTGTCTTGCTAATTTCTGATGTGTCCATGGATGCTAACTAGGGCTGTTCACAAGAAAATTACATACTGACCTATTCTTCCACCCATCACTCATTAGTGTGCAACCCGTTTTCTTCCACTCATTTTTGTATTCCTCAAGTAATGACTTCATATAGTCCACTTCTTTTTAAAAAAAAAAGGTAACTCATCTCATGGTAAGAAGGTGGATCAAGCCCACTCCCATAGTCACCAATCATTTGTACCATTTTTCTAAACTCGGGGTTCTTTACACAATTAAATGAAAGAGCACTTGTGTAGAAGAACCTAGCAATTTGTTGGCAAACTTTTTCACGCTCATCCTTTTTCAAAATTATTATTCAACTTATTTTGTTGAACCTTACCCCTTTTAAATGGTTGCTCAACTTCTTCAATGGTAAACACGCCTTTCCTTTTCCTTGAATTTAGCTCATTTTGTTCCAAAATATTCTGAATTTTCACTTTGACGTCTTCAGGAACCATAGTACAAGCCGAGACATTTTGATGTGTCCTAGCTAAATGATGCTTAAACCTTGAACACCCCACCAGTGCACTCTTCCTTACAAAAGTTACACTTCACCTTCCTACTAAGTCAATCCCACTTCCAAGCAACATCAGTTCTAGCCCCAGCTACATTACTTCTCATACGTTTGCTATTTGCGTAGATGAAGAAGGTGTGGATGCGGAACTACTATTTTTCCTCATTATATCTGTACATTAGAATAACATATATGTTACAAACTTACTAAATAACTACTGTCATAAAAGCAAAAAGCTAGTCCTAAGCTTATATCCTAAACTAATTAATCGCAAAGTCTCATTGTAAGCTATTCACCTACTTATCTAATTGATTAAACATAACACAAACATTAACTTATTTGCTAAAAATCTAAACTCATCAAGACAATTAATTAAATAACTAAGAAAATTAAAGAACTAAAAAAGAAATTACAGTATGAGTATTACTAATTACTTACTTGAAAATGAGCAGATGGTGCAAACTAGCAATTATTAAAGAAGATTTTGTGTAATTGTGATATTTCAATTTAGGGAATTAGGTTATGTTTTTTCTTTTCTTTTTTAATTTTCATTCTTTTTCTTAACTGTATAGTGGTATCCAAATGGTTAAATACAAGTGATTGGGCTTTGTTAGTCAAACATTGGGCCGAAATGCATCAAATAGGAAAAAAATAGTCAAAAAAATGGGGTAATAACGGGATAATGATCCTTACCTGAATTACGATCCCGTTACGATCTTGATTGTTTTCCTTGGAATCAACACTCTAAATGATTGTGCATAGTAAAAACACATGCTGAGTGCCCAGTTTGACCCACCATGAATTTCATTACAATCATCGTTTCTTGATGCAGGATGGTATTGATTTTGACCAAAAGGAGAAGTGCATCCGATATGTCGACTTCATCAACAAAGACTTCAAGCAATATGCAATGGCTGATCTCGAAAAAACAATCCCATCAATGGTGGATGGGTTGAAACCTCACCAAAGAAAGATCCTATTCCATGCTTTCACCAAGCCCATCATTGAGGAAATTGGAGTTGCTGAGTTTAGTGGTTATGTGTTTGATCACTCTCCTTATCATCAGGGTGAGGCGAGTCTAGTCAGTACCATTATCGGCATGGCCCAAAATTATGTTGGTAGTAACAACATTAACCTTCTTCAGAGCCGAACAGGCGCGGCAAATATGGTACACAGATTGATGTGTAGGATAAACAAAATCTTAATCATTTACTTTTTTTTTGTAACAACTCTGCATATTACTTTACCGCTATTATTTTAATATGGCATGGTGGTAAGACATGCAAGCTGGCAGTATTCCTTTTACACGTCATCTATCTCCTATCACACAATATCTATTTCAACAGATGAATGAACAACTTCTGAGCGCGAGCGCTACTTGAAGGAGGATGATCAATTCATTCAGCCTGAATGGTAGTTTATAATAATCTATTGTGATTTTATAAGTATATGATTATTGTTTGATACTGTGTTTGTTTTATAATGAATTTCAATATTTTCTTCTTTTTAAAAAAGGTATATTCCAATCATCCCACTCGTTCTCGTAAACGGAAGTGAAGCAGGAGGAGCCTTGAGTTCGTTTATTCCAAATTATAATCCACGAGACATTATCGCAAACCTTCAACGCCTACTCAAAGGTAAAAAAACGGTGCCCATGCTTCCGTGGTATAAAGATTTTAAAGGAGAGATTGAGAAAAGGGAATCAAATTTATACACAACAAAAGGAATAACTACAGTAGATGATTACAAGAATGCTCTTACTATCACTGAACTCCCAGTAAGGACGTGGACCGAGGATTACAAGGATTTTTTAGACTCAGCTTGTGACATTAAGGTAAATTAACAAGTTTTAAATAGGTAACGCATATATTGTATTTTTAATTTTAAGCGCGGAGCGAGGTATAGCTCATATGTTGGCAACCTCTCTTCTTTTGCAGGATTACGAGGCTCGCAATCATAATACTAGTGTGCATTTTAAAATTACCATGACTGAAGATCAAATGAACAAAGCAAGACAAGAGGAGTTCTTAAATAAATTTAAGCTAACAACTACATTAAGCACAGCTAACATGTATTTGTTTGATGCAAAGGGTAAACTAAAGAAGTACAACACCCCTGAACAAAGTAAGTATGAACAAAAGATTGAGTTCGCTAGACTTTTGATATTCTTTATTTATTCATATTCTTTCTGTGTACAGTTCCTTGAAGGATTTTCTTGTCACCTTTCGCTATTGACTTTTATTAAAAAGAGGAGGGTAAGTTTCTATGTTCCTTCTTACTTATTGTAATAAATTATTAAGACTCCGTACTAATCCAAGATGTGGTCATTGGCTAACAGATAGCTTTGCTCCGGAGCTCAAGAGAAAGCTCAATGATACTGGAAAACAAAATGGTAGGTTTATATCCGTTTAGTTTCGAGCAAAAAATTGTCTTCAATAAAAGATAAGGATGAGAGGTGATGTCTACTTAGAGCCCCAAGGTGATCGACTACTTTACCATAAATTCGAAAGTTTAAGTGGTCTGATCAATTATTAAGAAAAGAAACGGAAAAGGAGGAAGAGGTGGCAGCGGGAGAAGAAAAACCGCAAGGAAATGCCAGAGAGGTTACACGATATGATTACTTGCTTTTGTCTACACCCGCTGCATCAATGGAAGATGAGGATTTAGAGGAGTTAAAGAAAGAAAAGGAAGCAAAGGATAAAAAGTTTGATGAGCTTCTTTCCCCCACCATTACTCCCGTGTCTTTATGGCAAACAGATCTTAAGGCTCTTAATGACCAACTTCGTGCTGTGAGAAATGAAACCTTGCTAATTTTTTACAATGTAATACATGAAAGTGATTGTGAACTAATAAAAATATCGCTTGCAGGGAAAATATGGATTTTATCCTTTAACATTAAAGAAAGCACAAGCAAAACGAAAAAGGAATGCAGCCGGACAAAGCGCGAACAAGAAGAGACATATGTGATGAAGAGAGTGAGGAGCAAGTGATTGAAGAAATATGGTTTTGGTTCTTTTAACTATGAATTTCAGAAGTGGTGGGAATTATGCTTGTTGTCTTGGGATGTGTTTAATGTTAACTTGCCATTGACTTCATGAATTTCAACTTTGTAGTATTGCTTTTGGACTGCAATTCTATCTTCCATTTATCGTCTTTGTTATAGTTCTTTCATAAATAACCTAATTCACCTAAACCTAGAAAAATTCAGAAAAAGCTTCTTAATAGAATCTTTGAATGTGTCTTGGTGTTTTCTACTTGGGTTCAAATCAAGACACGGTGGCAATTGAAATACAAGCAATAAAAAGTGTGATTTTGATTTGACCGGGTGTATATTAGTTCCTTTTGTTCAAATTGGATTAAACCGAACCCAAAACTAGCCCCATAACCAAACGCCTTACTTCAAGTTATACTATAGTTTATACTTTGATCATTTACTTTATCCTAACCTATTCATGCAAAGGTATTTAATTACTGTTTGGAATTGTAGTTCCTTACTCTGCAAAATTAGTTGTTAATTGCCCGCGCGTTGCTGCGGGGCGGTGTTTATTTTATCATAGATTTTTATAAGATTTGGGTAAATATGTGTTATGCATGACTGCTCGCGAGTTGATGCGAGGCGTTAATTTTTTTTTCTTTTTTCTTTTTTTTTTGTATTTTGTGCGGCTTTTTTTTCATGTCGTGGGTATTTTTTATCTGAATAAATCTGTAATTTTTTTTCTTATTTTGTGCTGAGCAATTTTTTTTATTATTATTTTGTGCAATAGTTTCTTTTTTTTATGAGCTTATGTGTTTGGTCTAATGTGTTTAGTCTCATGTCGTGGATATTTTTTGATATGAATAAATAAGTATTTTTGTAATTTTGTTTCCTATTTTGTGTCGAGCAATTTTTTTTTCAAGTTGCCTAGTTAAAGAAAAAGAAAAACGAAAAAAAAAGTCAAATGGGCCGGCCCAAAGTGGGAGCCCAATGGGCCGGTACTATAGCAACTACATAAAAAAAAGTCAAATGGGCCGGCCCAAAGTGGGAGCCCAATGGGCCGGTACTGTAGCAACTACGTCAAAACATGATGGCCCGCGCGTTGCGGCGGGGGCTAATATGTGTCAGCGAATTTATTATTGTAGGCACAAAAAGAAGTATTTATCGAAAATTATTGAAGCCCGATAGTAACGTGTTCATGGTAGTTTAGTCCAGGCCAAGTAGGCTTACAAAGCCCATTTTGTAAACTCTTTATATTTGGAAAGTCAAGTCTGTGACTCTTGAGCTTTAGTCTAGGCCAAGCACCATTTTAAATACTAAAAAGGCCTTGAGTTTGCAGTTCTCTTTGACATAAACATTTGTACATATAATGTTAGTAACCTATATAGGGCACCTTGAGTTTGCAGTTCTCTTTTCAAATATAAATATTTATACATATAATGTTAGTAGGCTTACAAATGGGACTAAAGCCTGGACATACTTTATGACTTCCTATTCTAAGGCAAAATGAATTACAGTCTTGCCTACATCCTTGTAGCTGAAAGGTGCATTCTTAAGTTTCCATAGCATCTCCCATTGTAAGTGCACCTGGAGTGGGCTGAAGATCAGCTGGCATATGTCTCTTCGGCACTGTGCTTATGTTTTCTATATCTACTGTTCGGCTTTGTCGCGTATATAATGCATTTGTTACAACAAATATGTATTTACCAAAGGATAACAAATATAATTTACGTCCCCCATTAAAAGTGCACCTGGAGTGGGCTGAGGATTAGCTTCCATACTTCTGTTCGGCATACTTCTGTTTGGCCTTCTTGGTATGTTGCAATTACGGAACTACTCACCACTTCTAAAGCTTTAATAGTCGACCCACAGATTGTTTTTTTTGTGAATCGATATGATGTAAAGCCTTAGTTAGAATTTATGCCCACATGGGTAATCTATGGACATACTACAATGTTACTTATGCGTGCATGATAAAATAACACGATCATCAAATACAAATTGGCCTAAAAACTTAAGCGCAAATAAGTAACAATCATAGCTAACATTTTTCTATTTGATAAGTAACTCCCTTATGTCTCTAGAAAGAGGTTAATTGTTTGACAACATGTAAAACATATCAGAGGTTTCAGCTCTTTTTCTATACATACAAATTTTTTCTATGATACGATGTGCAAATGGCTCTTCATCTAAAATCAATAACAGTGAAATAAAGATTAAACCAAGAGAAGCGCTTGTTGTTGTACTCAAATCTTATAGTCTAAAGTCTAAACACACGTCTACAATGTACTGTACTGATACACGCATGACCTTTTTACATGCTCAACAGCCAATCTAAGCAACCTATTAGTCACAATCTGCCACAGTGGCACGTCGTTAAGTTCATTAAGTAAACTTTCGCTTCCTAGTAAGAAATTCCAATAGTTTATAGTGAAAAATAGATACACACCTCTGTTGAACCGGAAAAAGTCCTTCGTTCTGTTCGACTCTTTACTCGTCACTCATTCACTACTGTTAAATCGCTACGGCTCTACCTGACCCGTTCTAAATTTTGGTTTTGACCCATTATCTGAAACACACAGCAACACCATTGAGTTACAGAAGCAATATTATAATTAAGAACTTATAGAAGTAGTTCAGTGAATACTTACAAAAAAGGCACGCGCTATAAAGTTAAGTCATCCAAACAAACAACCTTCGAGTTAAAACCCACATATTAAAACCATTCAGCTTGCAGCCGCATTTTCCGCTTGTGCACCATGAACAGATAGAGAAGTAACCAAATTTCTTCGTTGCACATATCCTTGGTCGACCATTGCCAATTAAGGTGAACCTGAACCGAATGATTGAACCAAATGATTTTCAATAAGCAAATGCCTGTCGGGTACTTTTTCCTTTCTCATTGGGACTTGAACAGATAGAACTTTCATCATAATTGGTTGAAGATGCATATTATCTCTCCATTTCTATATATCAATTAATTTGAGTGAACTTGCGAAAAAAGTAAGCGACGAAAAGTTAATCGTGACACCCTAACTTGTTTTGATCCGTTACCCAACCCATCCAGTTGCACCTCTAATGCTATAGATTCAAAATGATTCAAGAGGTAAAGAAAACATCATAGCTGTATGAATTATACTGAACATACTGATTCAATCCGCTACCCTTGAAGTATATTAAGCATAGAATGAATGGATAATTTGACTGGCTCATTGTCACGCCATCGGGTGTGCATCCAGGAAAGTCTCAGTATGACATTCAATACCTGCAAATTAGCCCATGTAAATCAAGGTCTGATAGTTTATAAAATGCATAGATGAAGCATCATGTAATATGCATTGGGGTTATCTATTAAGATTAGTAGTTACCATTGCTATGAATAGGGTGTTTGGGTTTGCGTTTTGGTGCTGCTTATCTGATTATCATGTTTGTGAAACGCAAATAATCATTTTGAAGTGTTTGGTAACAAGTTATTGAAAATTGCTTTTTTGCGTTTTGTCCCTTTCAAAACGCAGTTTTCTAGCAGCACCTCATGACCTACTTTTTCAAAACGTGATTAGGCTCCTCCTATTGAATTACCAAATCACCCTCCATTCTTAAATTTCAAGTTGCAGGTTAAGCGAAGGCTGCATAACCTTGAAAATGAAAGGTATAAGGAAAACCTAAAATAACACTCTTAAATAAAGGCCCAATTAAAATGAGCCTACCGAAGTTTATTTTCTATTTTTTTTTATGGCCCAATTTGATGAAAGTGTAGTACTGTAGTATTTAGCTAAAATATTCATCCAATATAGAGATTAAATAAGTTTAACCATTAACGTTTATTTGCTATAATATTATTTGGAAACATGTTATAAACATATTTGTTTAAAACATTCTTACAAGTATTCAAAAATATAGTATAGAACGTTGAATTTATAGTATTTATTAATATTCAACAATGTCTATTTTTGTCATTTTACTTGTTAAGATTTAAAAAAATCTAAACTCAACAAACATGACACAACATAATCAAATCCAAACACTATATATTATAACTACGTTTTGTAACCGCTGATTATCTGATTATCCGTTTTCAAAACGAATAATCTATTTTCAATAAGCAATCCCAAACACCCCCGAAGTAGATGGATCGTTTAGGCAAAATGAGCTTATTTCTTAACCACAGAGTCTCAAACACTTTAGCGTGTTCATCATCAACTCATAAAAAAGTAACTGTTGAGTGCTCTTTTTTCCGTTTATTTTGCAAATTTAGGATATACCAAAGTAACATACATCTAATAGTGGCAATGAGCTATCAAACAGCATGTTCTTGGTCCATCTCCTGTGTCGATAAACAACATACAAATGGACAGAATTCAGACCACGACGAATGAAAGTAGTTATTGTTACTGTAAAAAAATTTTACGAAATAATTTGTTCTCCTATTTACAAAGATTATGGCCTTACTATCGAACTTATAGTCAAGATATTGGATGTTACCTTTGAAGAACAGGCAAGTATGTATACCTCATCCCCTCTAGATGGAGTCTGAAGATTCGGGCTTATTTGTCAACGTATGAAGTTCATATACCTTAAACAGAAACAACAAAAATCATTACCCTTTTTTGATAATTGTTTATAAATACAAAATCTACTAAATAATGCAAATTTGGAGAAGTATAGATATGAACCTGTTCTTTAAAGGTTTGTTCCTTCTTTAACATTACCACCTTGTGTCTTTAGCCAGGGATGAATATTTAGAAATTCATCAAAGGCTTCTCTACTCACTGTAACCGAGTTAAATCGAAAAAAAATGAGCTCATGAGCTTTTACAATTTCAAATAAGCCCATAAGTCAGGAAAAAAAGCTAATCCATTCACCCCCAAAATAGCTTTTCCAAGGTGTTTGAGATCACTTATTCTAACTTCCTTAAACTAACCATTTTCTAATAAGCAAAAATCTATCTTAGACGTTTATGACTTCATTCACCAAACAAACAAACAAAAAGACACACAGAACATGATTAAATACCAATTTAACAGTACGCATAATTAAACCCCCTAAAATCATCAACAAAAATGAAAACTCAATACAACATTCTAAAAGTTAACCAAAAAAAGTACGATGTATACAAATATGGAACAACATACCTGCAACTTGAACTTTGGATATGCATGATTTTGAATCCCAAATTTTCACCCATTGCCTTTATGTTTTTTACAGCATTGTTTACCGCAATCTTGTAGTTTACAATCTTTACGGTTCAATATATCGGTGCATCTTTGCTCACCTTCGAACAACAAAACTCCAACTGTAAGAGAACAAAGAGCAAACAAACATCATGTTACAAATAAGAATCTTAGATCAGTGAAAAACAGCAAGAAGCAAAAGTAGGTAAAGTTGACCATAGTGTTTATGCAGAATTACAATTTAAAAATGATCACTATAAGATGTAGATACCAATAAGTTTACTCACTTCGGATGTCTTAACGTTTGTGTCTGTCGTCGGCACGTGAAGCAGTGTTATTTCTATCTCGTTCCCGGTTAATACCTACAATACACGTTCGTATGAAATGTTCAGTATAGCAGAAACCACCACCTTAGACGTAAAAAATTATAAGCATACGTACCCCGCGAGATTTGGACTGTTGTATTAAACTTTAGGCCAGCAGAGCATAAGCAAAAATGAAAGAATATGACACAAACCTGTTGCGATTGTCCACGATCACTTGTCACTCACAGATTTACCAAGCACCAACTGCTATTCTAGAAGATTATGAGACGACAGGCGAAAAAATATTTAAAAAATAGAAACATATGCATATGGCAAACGGATTTGGGGCAAGAGAGTTGGGCCGCTGGAAAAAGAAAGTGGGCCGTAAGTCATATGACGTCGTTTAATGCCCTTATGCGTATATTGGTGTTTAACAATTGCTTAAATTGTATAAGAACATGTGCAAGTGACATTTAAGAAAAATGAAATTTTTTTCTGGCAAACCGAAATGCGGTCGTAGGTCTATGACAACAAACGGAACTTCCAACAGTGGTATCGAAGAAACACGACCCATAAAAGGGGGAGGGCCGCAAATTTTTGTATTTCATTAATACATGTAAGGCTCAGGTCTGCACATGTAGAAGCAAAACAAAACACCATTCTTGGCTGCAACCGCAACCCGGGTCAAGTTACCTCACCAAGATACCGGCAGTCTTGGCTGCAACAATAACCCGGGTCAAGTTACCCAGCCAAAATACCGGCGTTGGTATATTATGCCCCCAAAACATGTAAACGCAGATATTCGTCATCATTTCCTTAACAAATAAACAATCAAATACGACTACTGTGTTTTAAACACTTATAATAACCAAATTTAGGTGAGTGGTTACCACTGGAACCATCAAACGTCAATTGAAATAAATCATCAACACAGTGCTTATAGCCACACATCGGCAACACCTATGAACAAAAACATGAAACCCCATACTAAAATTTCAAAAACCCAAAAGTATTTTTCTAAAAAAAGAAGCTAAAAAGGTGATAGGGTTAATAAAGTAACCTCAAAATAGGGGTGAACCTCGTATATGCAATCGATCTCTTCGTCTGCCAATCCCAAAGTTAGCCGCCGCACCTCACCAATTAATTAACATCCACAAAATTAACACAGATATAGTTTGTGGTCGACACAATAATCCATCAAGAAATGGGTGATTGAGGTTTGTTCGACATATGAATTATACTCTTACACATTTGACAATCTAAACGACGTCGCTTTTGACCCAAGTTCACTATTCAACTTAAGCACTGTAGCTACAGTGCTACAGTGCTGGGAAAAAAAAGCACAAGAAATTTAGCCCAAAATTTTGGGCCGGCCCAATTAGTTTTTTTTTTCCTAAAAAAAAATTGAGAGGAAAAAAATGTTACAAAAATACCGACGCATTCAGATAAAAAATATCCGCGGTAACATTTCCGAATTGACTTAAACAGGCCCAAAAATTTGGGCCCGCCCAATTAGTTTTTTTTTTTTAAATTTGTCGGCACAAAATAGGGAGGAAAAAAATGTTACAAAAGTACCAGCGCATTCAATAAAATAAATATCCGCCGGTACATTCCCGAATTGACTAAACCAGGCTCAAAAATTTGGGCCGGGCCCAAGATTAGTTTTTTATTTTTTTCTAAATTTGTCGGCAGCGAAAGCATAGGGAGGAAAAAAATGTTACAAAAGTACCGAGCATTCAGTTAAAAATAATACCCGCGGGAACATTCAGAATTGAACTCTAATCAAGCCCGAATAAATTTGGCCGGGCACCAATTCGTTTTTTTTTTAAATTTGTCGGCACAAAAAATATGGGAGAAAAACATTGGTTACAAAAGTACCGACGCTTCAGTCTAAAAAAAATATCCGCGGTAGACATTTCCGAATTGACTATATTGAAACTGGCCAAAAAAGCGCAAAAAATTGGAACGGTTGCCCAATTAGTTTTTTATTTTTTTTAAATTGGTTGGCCACAAAATTGAGAGGAAAAAAAAGTTACGCAAAGTACCGCGCGATGTTCAGGTCTAAAAAAGATCCGCTGGGTAACATTTCCGAATTGACTTGAACAATGACCCAAAAATTTGGGCGGACCCAATTTAGTTTTTTTTTTAAATTTGTATCTGGCACCGCAAGAATGAGAGGAGGAAAAAAATGTTACAAAAGTATCGACGCATTCAGATAAAAAATACCCGCGGTAACATTACTATCTTACACATTTTAGATTTAAAACGACACCGCGTTCGTCTTCACCTTGTGCACTATTCATTTAAGGCGCACTTGTAGCACTGACCCAGGTCCTGGGGCTACAAAAGAAGTGTCCCCAAAAAGCTTATACTTCAAAAATTTAGCGCCGACCCAATTATGTTTTTTTTTTTAATCTTATCGGCACAAAGAGGGGAAATAAAAATGTTATAAAAGAGTACTGATATTCAGATAAAACAAAAATACCCGCGGTAACATTTCCGAATTGACTAAACAGTGCATTTTGCTACACTCTGAAGGGACCAAAAATAAACATTCGCAAAAAAAAATGTAAAAACTAAAATTTTAACGCGACGCAGACAACGCGAGAGCACCATAAATAAAAGAATACTGTGCTAACACGATACTGAAAAAGTAAAACCCGCGACTATTAGATTATGAGGACCGACAAATAAACTCGCACAAAATTAAAGAAAAAAAAAAGAATTAATGACACGCAACACGCACGAAAAAATTTTAACGCCCCGCAGTTAAGTGCAAGAAAAAGTTGTAAACTCACACTATTAAACAGACAAAAGAAACGCGCGAAGATATAATCATACTAAATAATAACTAAAAATAAAAAATTAAGAAAATAAAAAATTAACGTCCCGCAACAACGCGCGAAAAATTAACGCCCGCAGCAACGCGCGGGTAATCTTGCTTGTTATGATGATTGCTCAAGAATGATCTTGCTGTAGAATATTAGTAGGCAGGCCAACCATTTAATAAGGTAGCTGGATCTGGGTCGACACTATCAGGCCAAAGTTAGCCCATAAAACGGACACTGTAGCAAAGTGTCAAAAACGACTGCGTTTTTGGCCACCTATAGTATATGTATATAATATAACAAGCAAGATAGCCCGCGCGTTGCGGCGGGGCATAATTTTTTGCGAATCGATTTCGAATAAATATTGAGTGAGAATGTGTCCGCGCGTTGCGGCGATGCTGACTTGTATGCAACACATGTATTTTATTTAACTAAGCATTTTTTTAACAATCACGAAATTTGAATGAGTATTTGTCATTGGGGCGAGTATAGTTTTCTTTTACTTATTTGGAGGGTACGTTTTATAAAAAAAATTCTATTTATATTAAATTTCAAATTTTTTTATAAAATCGTTCGTATGTCAGAAACATTGCAATATTGAGCTCGTTTTGTTCGCAGTTCGAAAATCTTTCCGCGGGTATTTTTTGATCGGAATAAATCGGTAAATATGTATTATATAATTGATAAATAAAGTTTATTATATGTCGTAAATAACTAAAAGTTGAGGGTAGGTTTTATAATTTTTTTTGGCCCAAAAACCATTAGCCCATGAAAAGGCAGCCCAAAAACCATTAGCACATGGAAAGGCCCGGTGGCAAAACGCCACCGTTTTAAACCTCAAATGTGTAATTACAAGCAAAGATTACCCGCGCGTTGCTGCAGGCGTTATTTTTTCGCGCGTTATTGCAGGGCATTTTTTTTCCCGGGTTAATTTCTTCGGTCTCATGTTTAATAGTTTGTTTTTTTCTCATATTAAAATGACAATTTTTTTTTTCAATAAAGGGGATATATATATATATATATATATAAAGTTTTTTTTTTCCGGCCGATGAACAGTAACCACCGGTATATTTTTTTTGGGCCGATGAACAGTAACCACCGGGCTAGCCGATGTGGGCTACACTGTTCATCGATGAACAGTAGCCCGTTACTGTTTTGGCATTATATGTAATCATAAACAAAAGAACCCGCGCGTTGCGGCGGAGCTAATTTTCTCCCGAATAATTTTTTTTACGTTTCGGGGGTTTTTTTTTGTCGATGCGTTATGGCGGGGCTAATTTTTAATATTTTCTTTTTTTGTATGATTCAGGGAAAAAAAATTTGCGTTAGGACGGGCTAATTTTTTCCCGAATATTTTCTTTTTTTGTGACGGTTTTGTAAAAAATTTTACGGGAATTTTTGTGTAAGAAAATCGTAAATAGTTAAAAGGTGAGGGTCCGTTTTCTATTTATTTTTTTTTACTTTGGGCCAGATTTTAGGCTATTTTTGGGTTTTTTTTTGGCTAATTTTTTCCCGGATATTTCCTTTTTTATTTTTTTTGTATGATTCGGGGGAAAAAAAATAAATTTGCGGTTGGGAACGGGTTTTTTTTTTCCCGAGTTTTTTCTTTTTTTGGGAAGGTTCGATATCCTTTTTATTTGGGACCGATGTATGTTAAAAAGTTTTGTGAACAATAAAAACTTGACGTGTGTTTTTTTTGTTAATTTTTTGTGGGATTTTTTGTGTAAGAAAATCGTAAATAGTTAAAAGTTGAGGGACCGTTTTGTATTTTTTTTTACTTTGGGCCAGATTTTGGGCCACATTTTATGCGAATTTTAGGCTAGTTTGTCGACAAATGTGTATATTAGTAATAATTTTTTTTATATGGCTTATGTGTTGGGCCTCATGTTTAAAGTGTTGTTTTTTTTGCTATATGTTTTTTTTTAATATAATGGGTTGTACGTTTGTGACCATATCGATTATTTTAAAGTTATTAGGTATCGAAGATGTTTCCGCGGGTATTTTTTTTATCTGAATAAATCGAAACTTTTGTAATATTTTTTTTCCCTCCTACTTTGTGCATACAAATTTAAAAAAATAACAAAATAATTTAAAAAAAAACTAAAATCGGGCTGGCCCAAAATAAGAGTCTGTTACTGTAGCAGGTGACCCACTGTCAAAACGACAGTGGATTTGACGCCTAATGTGTATATTTATAATGTTTGAAGGCCTTAGACGAAATTATTATATAATAAGGCATTTTGAAAAGTAATGTTATATATAAAGTGTTAACGTTTATATAATATAATGTAATTAGTTATCTAAACGTTCAACGCATTACTCATTTAAGATATTTTCTCATCTAAATGATGATTTCTTCAAGGAAAAACATGTGTACACATGCATATAATTATTAACAAGATAAAATTGTTGAAAATTGTTGGAACTTGTAGTCTTATCTCACATTGCTAGAACAATGAAACATTTGTCTCTTTATAATGACATTCTACCAATGACCAGCAAATAATTGAAGTCGATAGTAGTGGGCTAATTGGTGGATTTTATGCTTGTTTTGGCTTAAATTGACTTAATATATACATAATTAATATTACATCCGTCCCACTTTTATTGTCTTCTTTTAACTTTTTGAATTTTTTTTCAACTTTAATCTTTAATTATTTTGTTTCTATATATAATATTTATGAAAATTGTACCAAAGAAAATACGTTTAAAAACCAATCTATTCATATATGTTGCATCGAGTACTATATAACACAAACAAGAATATTTAAGATCAAACTCGAAAAAGAAAAATTTTAAAATGTTAAAAGAGAACAATAAAGGTGAACATAGACAATATGTATATTAAATGGTCAAAAGATAAGTCTTAGAGCCTTTGTTAAGGACATTGCATTGGGAAGCCTCAATCACTCCACTGTATATTTGATATTGATGTAATATTATTTAACAAAAATTTGCGACCTTCTTTTTTTTTTTTTTTTCTTTTTTTTTTTTTTATATAAAAAAATATCCCCCCAAAATTTAACATGTTTGAGCCTGAGCAGTCGCTCACTTCGAAACACCCTCAAAGACGGCAATAAAAAGTCGCGTATAATTCATATAACAAAAATCGAAGGGTTCTTGTCATTTTAAAAATACTATATCATTGATGAAAATCTGACCTAAGTAGACCCGGCATCAAATTTTGGATAATCGAGTGTGTGTTTTTTTTGAACGGCAATTATGGCTACATGACCCCTAGTCTAGAAGGCGTAGCGAGCCCACACAACCAGGTTGGGTCCAGCCCAAAAGACAATGACACCTTTCCCTTTATGCACGCGAGGGGAAACCCCTATCGCCCTTAACAAGACTCGAACTTGAGACATTGCTTAGGAGGGTAAAACCTCTATACCATTAGACTAGAGGCCCGTTGATGGATAATCGAGTGTGTGGTGAGTTAATTAGGATAGGGAAGCTGGCTGATAAGGTACACGTGCAAGGTAGGACATGTTCAGTGACTAGACTTGTATCAATTTTAGTTCCAATGAATTGTCTCTATCTATTCATTGGCCTCACAATGCTTGATACATGCATGTGTGTTTGCAGATAGTGTAAACAAGTTGGTTGAGCTTTGTCGAGTAACTCGAGTTCAATCTCAAACGCAAGCTCGTTGGAGTCGATACACCTCGTCCCCTTTCATCACTTATGTACGGATTTTGGAGGTATTTTAGTCACAAAGTTTATCAAATTAATTTTATTTCTTTGTATGCGCGAGTGTATTATGAGATATGATTATGTTTAAATGAAATATATTTGTGTGGTTTGTTTGGCGGTCATCACTATGACTGTTTGATGATCGGTCATATGATAGGAGTGAGTGACGATGTGAAGCTAACATGATCGATGATTAATTTGATCAATGCTACATCTATCAGATAACATAATGTGATTTTTGTAACATGTCGTTTTTAGGGTGTGTAAGACCATGGGTACGATACCTTATGGGAAAGCTTTATGAAACAATTAATATGTGGTTGTTTGAGCAAATTTATGTGGAGCGCTTTGGCTTGACTAATATACTCGAACTTAGATATAGTCTGGTTCGGCTTGAATCCTTCGGAGGATGCTCCTTCGTACTCTAGCTGAAAATAAGAAAGAGAACACAATTAGCTCACCTCAGGTTTTGAATACAAGACTAACCTCCGTCGTGAAGATAAGTGTAGGTATTTGAGATAAATTTAGAGAGATAAAAAAGAGGGAGAGAGAGGGAGAGTTAGTTTAGTTCGGAGTGTGTGTAAGCTTGTCTGTTAAAGGAGCGGATCTTACTATTTATACTACTCCAATGTTACCTTACGACTCAAGAACTGTGGTTGTCGAATTGGCGCAGTGGAGAAATCGCCAAGCTAGTACTTACATTGTATTCGCTGGTTCAATCGTCGTGATATGCCAGACTAGCGTTGAGGAACATGTTGTTCGCAAAAAAAAAACAAAAAAACACTAAAACAAAAACTAAAAAAAAAACTTAAAAAACTCCCCTGGCACACTACCATTGTACCTTTCTCTGACTAGCACCAATGCTACTAACATATGACCGGGACCATCCTTCGATGATCCAGCTTCTCCAGAGTACCATTCTAGCTTTGGGAATGCTTGTCATAAGTCCATAAGAGTGACTAGTTGTGTTGTTTCCTCCGGAGGACCTGGAGGAGACTATACCTCGTCATGTCCCCCCAGTCTAGTATTGACATATTGCTAAATATGGCATTGCTAGACTTTACTAGTTTATTTTCCTTCGGATGTGATTTGTGTTGATAAAAATAATGCCTAAAACATTATTAATATTTTTCACATCTTTACGTTTTGATAATCACAAAATATAAAAATGTTCAATGTAAAATTAAACGTAAACAAGTAATTAGTAGTAAATTTTCATTTCAAAAATTATATCACTTAAAGGTATGAATAAATAAATGCTTAATGCATTTTATGATCAAAGGAAATTTTTATTCAACCTCACTGTGGATCCCTTTTTACAGATCTTAGATTAGCTTGTTAAAGCTTAAGTTGTCTTAGATAGATCTTAAACAACTTTGATAGAAACCCTGAGTAATATATAAAGATTATGCGAAAACTAATCTTTATACACCAGAAGAAACAATGTAACAGTAACACAAGAACTTTCACAAAACTTTCAATATATTGAATGATTCACAAAACAACTATATGTTTTGCCTAAATAACTATGACTTTTCTATCTTTTATATTCGTCTTATTAACTATGCCGTAAGGGTTCCTTTTATACACCAAGGAAACCCTAATGGGCTTACAAAACGCGTTAAGTGATCATGCATATCTATTCCTAATATAACTCATGCATATCACTTAAGCAGTACTAACTATATATGACTAACAATACTAAATATACAAACATAGCTAGTACTAAAGTTATCAAAAATAATCAAAAAAAAAAATAAAAAAAAAAAAATACAAAAAACAAAAAAATGGCGAAAGGGTACTTTTTAAAAAACAATGTACTGGCAGTACTAACTAACTATCAGCAGTACTAAGTGTAAAAGCTCTAGATCCCAACAATCCTCCCTTAAACTTGTGATTTACCATCAAATCTTAAGTTTCTTCTGATGTATTCTGCTGAGGATGCTTCCAAACACTTTACTTCCTTGGTCTGTTTGCAATATTGTAGATCTTTGTCAAAAGCTCATCTGCCATCTCCGACTGTTGATCCACTCTTAGCTTGTTACTTAGCATCAAAATTGCAAGTCCCTTTGTTAGTGGATAATCCTTTTCAACCGCTAATGTGAAATATATTGTCTCATGTAGAATGATACATGATGAACTTCTTGAACATTAAGCTCTATATGTGATCAGATTATCCTCTGTTCAAAATTCTTAAGCATATCTTCAATTGTTTGGCAATTTCAGCATCTCTTGCAATCCTTTTTCTTTCTCCCTCATCAATCTGTTCTTGTAATCTAATGGCTTCTTTATGACCAAGCATTTCTTCTTGGACTTCTTTTGAACAAGTTCATCTTCAATCATGATTGCCTTGCCTTTATCTTTCTTTCTCTTTGCATTCCTTCTTATATATACCAAACCTTCAGCAGGACCAATTCGAATCTCACAATCTCTCTTTCTGTGTTTATACTCACAATTATCTCTCAATTCTTTTTGCTCACCAATACACTATTTTTGTTTTTATCCACTCATCTCTCTTTCTGTTTTTAGCTCACCATTTCTCTCTATTCTTTTTGCTCACTTTATTTACACAAGTTTGTACAATGTGCCATCAATTCCATTAGTTTCATACTGTCCTCCCCACATCCAAGTGTGTTAACTCTTGAGAGAGGTGAATCATTGGACTTTTAGATGCAGCCTCAAACCTAGTTTGAACATCTACATCCCTAATATAGTTTCTTGGCACCTGGGACCACTACCTGAACCAAATCCCAAAGGACTTAATTCATTAAGTATTGCCATGGATTGGATCTTAGTTTATGTTACCACTATCCTACTATGCTTTTAAGCTAGAAGCAGTAGTGGCAACCCTTTCCATTTTGTCACCCAACTCCTTATGGACAGCCTCATCACCAACCTTTGTCAGGGGGACCACCAGACTGAGGTACCTTAGAGTCCCAACCTCTTTTGATTTTCCTATGTGTTTGACACTTTTTGTCTGATGTAACAAGTCTTTCCAATCATACTTGAGTGCATAATAGACATCATGAGCCTCCCCTCAAACAATACTTCACTTGATAACAGACAATCAATTTTTCTTATCCTGCAAATGTTAGTACAAAAACAAGAAAAACACAATCCAAAGCATTTTCTTGACTAGCAGTATTAATTTAGACTAACAGTTTTAACTTTAGCAGTTTTAAGTACAACTAGGAGTACTAATTATACTTAGCAGTATTAACATTTGCTTTAACAATTTTAACTCTGTCTTCAATAATTATACAACAACATGCCTCTATTCATCACAAGCACACTAGAAAGACTAATAGACTGTAAGAATGCATAGAGATCCCATATGGATGTATAACCCATAAATAGAAGTTAAAGACTGTTAATCCTTCCTTTAAATCATGCTTTAAAGATTAAGCATACCAATGCTTGCAATCAAAAACTGAAACCTAGTCACATCAAAGGCTTTAGTAAGAAGATCTGCAACATTGTAGTCTGTATGAATCTTAACCATTTCAATCAACTTTTTCTCATAGGAATCTCTAATGAAGTGATGCCTGATTTCAACGTGCTTGGTCTTTGAATGATAGACAGGATTTTTCACCACACATATTGCACTTTCATTATCCACGTGAATCTTTGTCTTCATAAAGTTGTAACCATAATCAAGTAATGATTTTGAAGCCAAAAGAACCTGTCCACAGCAGTTAGAAGCAGCAATGTATTCTGCTTCAGTTGTTGAATTAGACCAACAATTATTGTTTCTGTACTGCCATATTATAATAGCCTGCACCTAAGAATTTGACAACCTCCAGTTGTAGATTTTCTATCAATGCTAGCACCAGCATAGTCACTATCAAATCCATAGGTGAATCCTTAGGATACCAAAGGCCCAAAGTGGGTTCTCCCTTAAGATATCTAAAGATTCTCTTCACTGCATGCATATGAGAAGCTTTTGGTTGAACCTGAAATCTTGAGCAAGCACATACAACAAACATAATGTCTGGACTGGAAGATGTTAAGTACATCAATGATCCAATCATGGACCTATATAAGTGGACATCAACATCTGTACCAGCTGTATCTTGTGTTAAAGGCTTGTGTGTCTCCATTGGAGTACTTGTTGTCTTCACACTAGAAAAGTCAAACTTCTCTAAGATATCATACACATATTTGTCCTGACTGAGAAATATGCCATCTTTTCTCTGCTCAACCTGTAGACCTAAAAAGAAGGTGTGTTCCCCCATGGAGCTCATCTGATATCTTATATGCATAAGCTGCTCAAACTCAGTACTCAAAGACTCCTTGGTAGAACCAAAAATGATGTCATCTACATACACTTGAACAAGTAGAATGTCATTCTTAATCTTCTTTATGAAAAAAGTCTTATCAATTATCCCTCTTCCGAATCCATTTTCCAACAAGTAAGTAGATAAAGTCTCATACCAGGCTCTAAGAGCCTGATGAAGACCATATAATGCTTTCTCCACCTTGTACACTCTATTTGAAAATTCTGGATCCACAAAACCTTGAGGTTGGTTAACATAAACCTCCTCTTCAATAGTGCCATATAAAAATGCACTTTTTACATCCATCTGGTACATAGTGAAACCCATAAATGATGCAAAGGCTAGAAATAACCCCTGATTGCTTCAATCCTAGCAAAAGGAGGCAAACCCCACATCCAATAATACTAGCACCTTCTTCTTGTCTATAACCCTGTGCTACCAGCCTGGCTTTGTTTCTAACCACAATACCTCTTTGATCTCTCTTGTTTCTAAAGACCCATTTAGTACCAATGACCTTCTTTCCATGAGGTAAATCCACCAGTGTCCAAACATTCAGTAGTTTGAACTGGAGAAGATCTTCCTGCATACTTCTATACTTCTACTAACTTAATTATCCAAGGCAATGAGTTTACCTTCTTTGTCCATCTGGGAGAGAAAACAAGCAAACCAAACAATTTTGGAAATCTTTATGATTTGTTCTTCTCTGCTTGTTTATAAAAATTATTAATCTGCTTCATTCCTGCTTGTTGCATTCTCATGTCTGTACAGCAGAATTCCACCTTTCCAATGAGTTGTGCTTAGGATGATCCTTATGGATTCTTGTTGTCCGGGAATAGGACTGACACTTCATGTTGTTTCTAAATGTTGAGGTCAGCCTCTACCCTCACATATTCATCATAATATCACTTCCCAAAAATACTAGTATCTTAAAATCATCCCCCAGCATTGTATCCTCCAAATCAGGTATAGATGAGGATCAAATAAACTTGCATACTCATTCCTTTGTTCTTTTGCTCTTCTAGGATCCACAGTAGTAAAAGAAGAACTAACAGTATTAACTGGTGAACCGACAGTATTAAGTGGTAAACTGACAGTATTAAGTGGTGGTACTACAGTATTTGAATTTCTGTTAGATGTCCATGTAATTGGCCACCCCTGGGTCATTCATGTCACCTATCTTTTGCTGATCCTTAATTTCATTCATCTTCCAGCATCATCTTAGGTAGACCTTATCTTACTCTAGAATCTGAAGAACATTGGAACTTGTATGCAGCAATTAATAGGTTGTATTCTCGATCAGGCAACATTCTCTTTTCCACTTGTCCTGCATCAGACTTTGTCCTAAACCTACTGCATATACCAATAGTTTCTATTTCCTGCACTGATCTGTTGATATTACGATTAGAATTTGTTAGAATATTAATATCATAACAGCCATTCTGTCCACTTCCTGCATACATTTGTATATTTTCAAGAAAGTTTACAGTGCAGTTTTCCTCTACCCTTCCTGGTTTTTGCCTATTAAATACTCTAAAGCCTTGCTATTAATAGAGTAAACCAACTAGGAATCCCTCAACACTTTTCCTTAAATTGCCTAGGTGATCAAAGTGTTAAGAATAGTAACTGACACCAAAAGTCTCATAAAAACATATAATAGGGTGTTCTAAATCCAATTAGAGTTCAAACGGTGTCTTATTTATAGGTTTGGTCACTAATAACCTGTTCTGTACATAACAAGCATTATTACTGCTTCCGCCCAAAATGCATAAGGTAAAATGAATCTGCAACATAGTTTCTATACTAATTCTATGCTGCCTCGTATGAAGTCCTATCTTTGTCTTTTACTACATCCATCTTTGTAGAGCTCTAGCATTACTGAATTCCACTATAAACCCGTTAGATTCCCAGAACTTATTCATTCCATATTCTTAAACTCAGTCCCTTGGCACTCTGATGAGTTTAAACTTGTGATTCACGGATTTCTATTCTGTTATAAAGTTTTAAGGATTACACTAGTCCATCCTTTTTAGCGAAGAAAAAACCCAACTAAATCTTCTATAGTCATCAGTGACCACTAGGCAATATGCTTTACCCATGATACACTTTACAAAGGTTGGACCAAATAAGTCCATATGCAAAATTTGTAAAGGTTGGCTGACCGAAGACATAAGTTTGGACTTACAAGAGTCTTTGTGTTGCTTTCCTTTTTGACAAGCAACACATGAGTGGTATTTTTCAAAAATCTTTAAAGGCAAACCCCTAACAAGATTTCCTTTCACAAGTTTATTCATAGTTTTAAAGTTTATATGACCAAGCCTTCTATGCCACATATTAAGACTCTATTTTGGGCCTTTTGCAATAACAAGTTAAACCTTTTGAAGGAACAACATTCTTTAGGTCAAAACTGTACATATTATCTTTCCTGTGAATCTTAAGCATTACTTGATTTTCATCAGGTAGCTTAAAATCAAAAGAAAGAATAAGACATTTAATTTCAGTGAAAAGAACACTGTTTTTCTTGTCACACATCTGTGAGACAATAAAAAGGTTAAACTTAAGTTTTTTCACAAAGTACACATCTTCAAAGTCTAATTTTCCAGTTTTAATTTTAAGCTTCTACCATTATTCACCTCCATTAAACTGCCTGCAATGCAACAATCCTCATCATAGTCTTGATAATCTAAGAGATAGGACTTGTTTCCAGTCATATGCCTAGAGCATCCACTGTCAAAAATCCTTGTATCTTTTAAAGCAACTTGTGGATCACCCTGCATATCAAACAAAAGAGAATTAGTTTCTGTTGGGGACCCAAGCCATTACTGGCTTGAGTCTGCCTGTTGGATCAACATAGTCAAATGGCTTACAAATGTATGATCTACTATTTTTGAGATATGTAACAACCACCTCAAAAATATACAACAAACAACGCAGCGGATACCACCTTGGGTTGGCTACTTCATAATACACAGCGCTAGATACAAGAGAATGGCCTCTAAAAAGTGTCGTTTGTAAAACAATCTCGTTGATTTTCTGAAGTCAAAATAATAGTTGTCCCATAATTGCATCACAATGAAAAGCTTGAAAGCGACACAACGAGATTTGATCTCTTTGAAAAATCCAATTAGTTAAATCATTCAATTTAGACTCCAATGCACCTCAGAATAATCCAAAGCGTCTAATTCCACCTAGATAAGAACATGCTTAAAAGTGTCAACATTATAGTTGGTGAGTTTCATTTTCGGGTAAATATAAACTTATTTCCAATAAATGTATCTGCCACTTGTATCATTACAGTGTCATAAAAAAACGTTTTATTGACTACTGTCTCCTTACAGTATCAAAAAATAATTGGGTGAACCATATTATAATCCTTAAAATCCTTCCAAAATGTACGTAGTGATTTTAGAAATCAATTAGCTTAAAATATGCAAGGACCATTTCTATGCGCCCAAAAAATCTCCCCAAAATGTACGTACAAAGTTGATCACAAATATCCAAAGTACGTAATTGCACTTTAATTCAAGTGTGTATAAAACCATGATTGTGCCATTACTCTAATTCATGACACTGTGACATGAGACTTGTATGTATGCCACTTTATTCAAGGCACAGTAAGATGATACCCATCGTAGGAGTTCCCTATAAACAGAAATAAGCTCCAAGAACACCCGGCGTTAATGAAAAACAATAATGTACCCGTCATGGGTTCCCTCCAAGAACACACCGGCAGTAATTAAAAATAAATATGTTCCCTCATGGGGGTGTTCCCTTCCAAAACCCCCGGCAGTGATGATTGTGTGCCCCGCAGCGCCAGACCCATCGTAATCCGACCAAGTATATAACGTTCTATCCCAGTGAAGCCACACCTCAGAAGAGTCGGAAGGAACCGACAACAAATCGCGAAGGAATGGTGATAAGTCGCAAATAGATTGTTACAAGTGTGGAAAACTTTGGCACTATGCTTATGAATGTGCAAACAAGAAAAAGGAGGAAGTTGCGGCACTCTTAGTAGAGACTGATGATGAACCGGCACTTCTAATGTGCCTAATTGACGAAAATTAGAAAGTTAGAAAGCTTGGTCGTGTGATATATACGACCAAAGCGAAGCCGTGTGATGCGGAGAATAGCCTGTGAAAGGTTTAGTCAATTCAGTGAATGAATTAAAAGGAAACACGTGTGATACGATCCGTGAAGGATCAAAATAACTCTGTGAGAAAATTAAAGTAGAGGAAGTTTTTCGTGTGATGCGAATTGGCGCGAAGAATTGGGTGTGTGAAACAACCGCGAAGAAGTATAATCTGTGATAGATTGAATGTTCAACAAAAGTAAAGAAAGGTCATGTGATATGATCAAGTTGAAGAATGAAGATGGTGTGAAGTCATCAAATATTTACCAAGACTAAAGTTTGTCACCATGCGAAAAATGCTCGGAGTTCAAGATCTAGGACGAAGCAACGATCAAGATTAAGGAGGAGAATGTGGACGTAATCTCGACATTGCTTCTAGTACTTATGTAATAAACGAAAGCCGAAGGGCTATACATATTAAGTAGATAGTTTATAACCGTCATTCGGTTAAAGTTAGTTAAAGTTAGTTAAAGTTAGTTATAGAAGTTAGTTAGTTAGTTATTCGGTTATGGTTTTATCGAAAGGACACAATGGTTCATGTTGTATATATAGGGGACAAAGTCTGTAATCAAGAATCAATCAAATTCAGTTTTTACAGTGATTGTAAACATATATTCTGATTCAATATAATTGAGTGATTCAATTACATAAGTTCTTCTTTTATAATCAAGACCTGGGCAACATAATCTTCAGTCCGACCATAAAATTGATACCTCATCTTGAAAAGCACGTCCATGTCTCATATAAGGAAAACCTTCAAAAATGCCTCTTCATCATCCTCTAGAGATATCCATGACCTTGTATTTTTCTGTATTATATACACAAATGTCAACATGGTACAAAAGGCAAAAAGTTTACTCAACAAGAGAAGTTTGATAAGTTTCAAGACATGATTGACTACCCAAGTGGGGCCCCACTTTGATCAGCACGATTGACTTTTTGGTAATAAGTGCACAAACCAGCACCCATCCCAGGATTTACCTTTCCTCACAATACCTAAAACATATAGAACATTATGTGTCGTTTTGTTAAACAATCATTATTATGCAGTACTTAGTCCATAAGAAATATACATGGCTGAATTTCTTCTTAAAAGCCCCAGGAGGCCTAAGGACTTGTTCTCACCAGGAAGCTTTTGTGCCCAAGCTTTTTACATGAAGCTTGCTGCCTTTCCTTCCCAAGCTTTTTAATACAACTATCACCGATGCCCTTGTTCCCTTGTTCCTTAAGCGCCACTACATTAGTGAAGTAGAACAGCATTAGTTCACAGCAAACACTTTGCAGACGCAAATACCCTGATAATTACTACTTGACTTCACCAATATTATTCCTTTTTTCGTCCTCCATCAATTAGTTGACAATCTTCAGTCCAACCATACAATGAAAAAATAAAACAAATTATAGCTGATATGTATTCCAGCCATTTTACTTATGAATGAATGTACCAAATCAAGTTTCCCTTTATCTTTAACTTGGCCAACATGTGTTCTTACCAAACCCATTGACTTGTTACCCAACCAGCCGACAGTCTTTGATCTTTCCATTTATGCACACGAGGTACATATCTTCAATAATGTCATTCTTACTTGTAATCTAATTCTTTGAACGATTTGTACTCTTCATCAACTTTTTTTTCACCACAATCTCCGCCATATATTCTTGTCCATAACCTTGATCATCACATCTACAATTTTCTTTCCAAAGCAGACTAATAGACTTATTGATCTCTTCTTATTGAGCCCATATACTTTTCTAATGATCAATGTTAGAGACCGATTCGAGATGGTCAATCTCCCAAGAATTAGATAAGAGAAGCGGAAGGATAAGGCCCTTAGAGCAGGCAAGACTCCAAGAGAGAAACTAGACTTTGATTCATTTCATTCATATTCATCTCCTTACATTAGATCGTGGGTACATATATAAAAGAAAAGGAAACATGCCTACAGAGAGATAAACTATTAGTGGCCAACATGGAACCCACCAATCTTAAAACAAGGAACAAGTGCATGTAAGAGTCATGCATGACATCAATAGCTAGTAAAATATGAAAGCAGTATGGATAATTGATGAAGACTTGTCATGCATGTGTCATGCATGTATCAATCAAGCATATAGATATACCTCTTCATTATATTTTTAACCCATCTAGTGTTGAGTTCTTCAAGGTTATCTTCTCGAAACGGAAAAGCATGACAGTGATGATACATAAAAAAATAGTGTCGCCGTCTCTTCTTCCAATTGCATATCGGAAAAAGATAAGTTTATAATGTTACCACCGCTACCGCTTACACTTTGATAAGATTGCTTCTCTAAGCCACACGATCATTGCAATTAGGCGAGGCAGCACAAGGATGTGTTTAGAGACATGGCGTGTCTCATCCTCTTTTACACATATTGTTGTATTAGTTTGTTATACTATTTGAGTTTGAGTTTCTTATTGGCGATGAAGATACTATTGCGTTTGTGCGTTTAATTAGTACGTTGCAACCATAATAAATTACCGGATCGTGAAGACTCATATTGAGAATATATTAATTATAGGTCTAATGGTTGTATGTATTTTATTTTTCTCTTCTTAGCTAAGGGAATAAGTCGTCGCTTATAGACATGACTTTTCACTAATAACTGTAAATAACTAACCTAACTGTCATATGGGTCTGTTTTGGACTTTTGACCCATACTAGAAATCGTGCAGGCTTTATTTCTATGTACACTAGGCCTGCAAACCTTATACTATACTAGAATTAGATATTACATATTTACTAAGAAAACCTGTGCAAAGTTTATGAACTTAAATCTTCCAACATTCTCCCCTCTAAGTTCATAAGCTTTAACAGGTACAATTCCTTCCTTGTAGACTTTTTTTTTCAAGCAACTATGGTGAAATCTTGTGTCTTCAAGTTCAATTCCAAAATGCTCCATCTTCTCTTTTCCTTTTGCTACTTCCATATTTGGTGTTCTGATCTCAGCAAAGTTACCTTGGTGAGATGTAAGGCAGTTAACTCCATTGTCTTCTTCTACATTCCTTGTAGTCACCATTGCAGTCTTATAATAGGATGTGAATACATCCAAATAGTTGATGTAGCACCTCTTTATTTCTTCTCCATCCTGTTTTGATAATCCTAGAATCTCTCCTATTGTACCAAACTCATTTCCAAAATACACACCTAAGTATCCTCCAAGGCTATCAAATAGTTTGTATAAGTGAAATAGATATATTTGTACACCATTAATAATGGGAGGGATTGGACCAGGGAGTGATTTGTTTAAGTAGTGATTATAGAACCACTTCACTACTTTATCAAACCTGTTTCTGAACTTGTCCCATTCTTGACTCACAATCTCATCTTGTTTCACTAGATTTAGGAATCCAACATATTCATTGAAAGTAGTCACTCTTGTTGAATATAAGGTTCCTTTGATTTCAATCACATCATCTTCCATAGAAACTAGGCCAACTGGTTTGTTCTGTTTAGTACTCCTATCCAAAGACTCAAAGTATTCTTCTAAATGCTTATTGTGCATGATTCTCAATTTATCTTCATTAAAACTTTGACCTTTTGGATCCTTAAACATGTAGACCAGACTGCAAGTATTGTTCTCATACATAATTTCAAAACCTTGTTTTTCTAATAGTTCCAATGAGAGTATGTTTAGAGTAACTTCAGGGGCATAACTCACCCCTGGTATTAGATAACCCTTATCACCATTGTTAATCACTACTTCTCCCAAGCCATAGGTGAATAAAAACTTCTTTTGGTCATCTAGTTTGTTAGCAATAAACTTTTCTCTTATGTTACAGAACAGACTCAATTTAGGACATAGATGCATATTTGTGTTGTTGCTAACATACCATATGTTGTCCCAATGACCTTGATCTGTTCCTTTAAGCATACATTTTGTCTCAAAATGGATGCTTTCAGGGTACTTAATACTTACAGAGGGTTTGGATGCCATAAGAACTTCATTCTTTGCCTTTTCAGTTTCACTCCTATTGCCATTCTTCTCAATCCCTTCATTCTGTTTCTTCATAGGACAGTTTTTGATAACATGTCCTCTTTGTCTGCATTTGAAACACTTGTGCCTTCTATTCATGTTTTGGAACTGTGGTTGATTAATGGTAGAGTTATACAACTTTATCTCCTCCATTTTCTTTCTTAACATCTCTTTGCAGTCCTGTGTTATTTGCCTTATGCAGGTTCCAATTTGTGCTTCTTTCTCTCTTCTTAATTTCCTTTGGATAAAATCATACTGCAGTCTTTTTCTCAAAGATCTCCCAGGTTTGCTCTGATACCACATATTGGATTGGCCATAGGCACTTGAACTAGGCCTTGACCACTTCTTCTCCAAGAAGTATTTGGATATAACCATGGTTTAGAAACTGTGAAGGGGTGTTTGGTTCGTATGTTTAAGCCTGCTATATGCAGTGTACAAAGTATGCAAAAACAGATTTAGGAGAGAAAAAGCAATAAGGTATATCTGTAATGAACTTTTCATATAGATTGAATTTAATTGTCATACATTACAAATCTATTTATACTAAACTAAAAGGTGTCTTATGTGTTGGTTCAATTGAACCAACAGACATGACTTTTCACTAATAACTGTAAATAATTATCCTAACTGTCATTTAACTACCTTAACTGTCATATGGGTCATATGGGTCTGTTTTGGACTTTTGACCCATACTAGAAATCGTGCAGGCTTTATTTCTATGTACACTAGGCCTGCAAACCTTATACTATACTAGAATTAGATATTACATATTTACTAAGAAAACCTGTGCAAAGTTTATGAACTTAAATCTTCCAACATAAAGGAAGAAGAAAAAGGTTAAATAAGGATATATGGAATTGGTTCCCATGCAGCATTTAAATCATAATTTCAAAAACAAGGAGAAGTTGAAAAGCAATCAACACAGGTGTGAAACCTATGTCTTCTATCGCCCAACCTGATGGATCATTCTCTATAAACAAGGGTGAGATCGACAAAAGATGTATGTATCATTCTCTATCAAAAAAAAGGAGAAGTTGAAAGCAATCAAAAACAGTGAGATGGACAAAAGATGTATGTCTTTATGCATATAATTTGTATCAATATCTATGTGGAGTGAGCTGAACCTAAACACATTTTGTATTCTTATATGAGCTAACTTGGTTAGCGAGCTTATCGGTAAATTTGACCTTTCGGATCATATTATGGTTTTGTAAGAATCTGGACTTGCAGGGATTTGGAAAACAGTCCATGGATATTCACACAAGATTTGATGCATTGATGGGAAGGATTTTGAGGGAGCATTGTAACACCCCCAAAAACGGGTCGCAGCGGAATGTGTGTCCGGGGCGTGTTACTTCATAATACACAGCGCTAGATACAAGAGAACGACCTCTAAATGTGTCGTTTGTAAAACAATTTCGTTGATTTTCTGAAATTGAAATAATAGTTGTCCCATAATTGCATCACAATGAAAAGCTTGAAAGCAACACAACGAGATTTGATCATTTGTAGAAATCCAAGTATGAAATCTTGTCAATTTAGACTCCAATGCACATCAGATAATCCAAGCATCTAATTCACCTGAGAAAAACATGCTTAAAAGTGTCAACATAAAGTTGGTGAGTTCATAGGTTTGTTTAAATATAAATGATAAACCAAAGGTTTCCAAAGTGTGTATGACCATTTAAACCCTTAAATGTCCTTCCAAAATATATGTATGATTTTCAGAAATCAAATATTTGTAAAGTATGCATGACCGTTTCAAACCTTGTATGCTCCCAAACTGTATGTATGAATGTCATAATTCAAAGAGTTGTAAAATATGTCTGACCATTTCAATCCCCAAATAGTCACAAAAACGTATGTATGAATGGACCACCTTTGTTCAAAGTATGCATGACAATCAAAACCATCTCTAAATATTCCAAATATTTATGGTAAAATGTATAAGTGTAGGACCACAAAATTTCCCCCGTGATAATGCATCATCATTCATGTTGCAAACATCACAAAAATGTCATTTTCGTTTTCCTAAGCCCCATGACACTGCAGCTCGACATAAATGAATTCATATAAACTGGCCTAACCATTGCCCATGTTGATTGTTCACCCGAACGGGGATCACATCCGAATAGATCTATTTCATAACATTCGCGCTCACCCTCCAAGTGATTTACAATTCATGAAGCTATGACGTAGACTTGTATGTACCCATCACAAGTGTCCCCTCGAAGAACACCCGGGCAGAAATGAATATGTACCCCTCACAGGTGTCCCCTCCAAGGACCACCGGGCAATAATAATTATGTACCCCTCGGGAATTTACTTGTAGTTATCAATTCAATCCGCTTAAGCTAATCCATAATCATATGTGTGAAAATAAAGTTGTTGCGTTCATAAAGGAAAACAGGTACTTTATCTCAACGCGATATATGAGAATGAGTATGGAAATCAACCAAGTAAATGCGTTTGTAAACATGTATGCAAACGAGTTGTAAATGAGCACGTAACGAGTTTAAATCAAACACGTAATTGAATTTGTAACAAGCATGTTCTCACCCCAAAAATATATGTAAACATGTAAAACGTGGGGATATGAAACTCACATTGATGATGAAGAACGATCGACAGATAGGCATCTAATATGCACAACACGAACGGAAGACGAAGCGGCTCGATTAAGAAGTTGCAACTAATCTTAACGGCTAAGTTCCACTAGCCTAGGATAATGAATTTGAGTTTCCCGATGAATGGTTTCATCAACGCGACACGTTGAATAAAGATTCAGATTTAATGTTGTAATGGTTTGGTGGTTGGTTAAATAAATAAATTGAAAATATACGCAAAGTGTGTAATATATATTCGTTATATATTACATATGAAAAATAACCCTTATATAATTCTTACCGTGAATTATATCACAAAGACGATCAATCCAAAGATTAATGAAAAGTATATAATACCTTGCAGGTATTATATAATAAATGTGAATAATTAATTAAATCAATTAGTTTGACATTACTTTAATTAATAAGAAGACTTTGTATAAAGGTTGACACATGTCTTAACGTTATGAATTAATCAAACCACGTTTGTAACAGTTTATAACAATTATAAAATATAAATAATATTTTATAAAATATATTTCGTTTCTTCGACGGCTCGTGTCTAAAACAGTTGTCTCAATGTAAAAGTATAGTTTTCGTTCGTTGTAGATATAGAAAATAATAGCAGTTTTGGTGAATCATAAATAAATATAGAAAATAATAGCAGTTTTGGTGAATCATAAATAAATATAGAAAATTACATGCATTTCGTCAAGACTTTCCCATTTATATAACGTTTTCCACATTTATAAAATCCAAACGTTTTCCCTTATTCAATATATGTTGCAATTTATTCGTGTTTCCATTTTTCCAACTCCCGCGTGTTTCAGATATAACATATATATATATATATAAACTAAACAAAGTAATAAACATCATATTTATTTAACCATTAACCACCGTTTTAGTTCCGATTTATTATTTATAAATCTCGCGACAATTCTTATTAATCGATTATTATAACCTTGTTATACCAAACGCACCCTTAGTGCGGATTCTGCACAGCCAAACGCCCCAAACTGCCAAACCAAACACCCCCTTTTGGTGTTTCTGCAATCCCAAACGCACCCTAATTAATTTTTTGCTCAACCAAACACTCCCTTTACCTTATTTCTGTTAAACCAAACGCCCTTTTTTTGTTAAACTCGTATCCAAACGCACCCTTTAGACCCCAAACAGCCCTTGCGGCTGATAAACCCACAAACAAACGCCCTTGTGGGATGTTTTTAATACCAAACACCCCCTTGGGTGGCTGTCACAGCCGAACACACCCTGCACCCGGACGCACCCTTGTGGTTCCAAAATCAAACCAACGCACCCGACGATGGTGCAAACCACCAAAACCAAATGCAGCCTTACTGCAGTTACAAAACCAAATGGACCCTTACGTGAAATATAAACCAAACGCACCCATGTTTTTATATAAACCAGCCTCACCCTTTTCGGGGCTGTCACAGCCAAACCAACCCCCATGCTGCTATTAACCTAACGCACCCTTTTGCGGGTTTAGAACCAAACCGAACGCACCATGGTGGTGCTGTGATGATGGTGACGGTGTTGTGGTCGCGGTGGTAGCAGCGGCTGGAGATGGAGGAGGGCCGAAGGTTGGAGGTGGTAGTGGGTGTGGCGGGGTGAAGGTAGTGGCGTGGTGTTGGCTCGGAGACGGGGATGAAGGTGGCGGTGGGGTGACACGGCTAAGGGGAGGCAGCCGGAGGAGGGGGCGGCGCGTGGCGGCGAGTGACAAGGGGGATCGAGTAGATCGGGTCACGAGGAATATTTTCGGAGTCGGCCGGAAAAGTCCGCCGGAAAAGTTTTCCGGCGGCGGCAGCGAGGCGGCGGTGGTGGCCGGAGGCGGTGCCGGCGGCGGCTGGTGGTGGCCGGATATTTGGAGAGGGAGAGAGAACTAGTGAGTGTGTGTTTTTATATAACAAAAATGAGATAAAATGTTTTTAAAATTTATATTTATAATAAACTTTAAAATAAAAGTGGCAAGCCCCTCATAGTTTAGGGTTAAAAGTGTAACTTTTTAATATAGTTTTGATAAAAAGTGGTTCGGGACTCGTTTGAGCGACTTAACGGATGATTCGAGTCACGAAACTTGCGCCATTGTTTTTCAAATCATTTTTCTGATAAAAATGAGTATTCACTCGACTAATTTTCGTAAACGTTTTATAGAATTTATTTAAAACGTTTATTGTTTATTTTGTATATTTCCGATAAACTTTGTCCGTAAAAATAATCCTTTTACTCGAATATTTGCGTATTTAACAAACGTCACCGAATAAAATGTTAAATGATTTTATTTAATATTTTTATTAAATAAATAGTGATAACAAAAAAAATTGATTATTTTTGTGTCGGTACGCGTTGTGTTCAAAATTTTGCGAGGGCATTTCAGTCACCTTCTGTCTGTTTTCGGGTCTCGGTCAAAACTAAAAAGTTGTCTGGAATATCGTTTTACATCAAATTGCTTTAGAGTCCGAGTTGTGAAAACGTGATTTAGTGGTTCGTTTCTGATACGTCAACTTATAAATAACATATATCTGTTTCGTTTTCGAGCCAAATAAGTTAAAAATAACTTTCCCTTGAGAAATATAATAATAAATATGATTTATTATTTGGAGTACATTCCGAAAAGTTTACCGGCCACGCGGTAATCGCTTTTATGTGACAATGAACGACCAAAAGTCAAAAAGGTCAAGTCAGACTCGAAAAGTCAATTTTAAAATAGTCCTTTAAAAAAATTCCGAAAATTCCCGGATGTTACAAGCATCAAGAAGCAAGAAAGCAGAAGAGGATACAGGACAAGTGTGGGACTTGCTCGACATTTTACTCGACATTTCTGAAGACGAGAACATAGAGATGAAGTTGACCACAAACAGCATAAAGCCGGTACTATATACTAGCTAGCAAGTCATAATATTCCAGCTTATCTAATTTTGTAGTATGAATTTGCCTCAACTAACATATTCATACGCATTCTCTGAAAATTTCCAAGATATATTTGCAGCATGAACTCACACTTCCGCAATAACTATAGAATGGACTTAAGCAGAACTCATCAACCATCCAAAACATAATGAAAAAAGCAGTAGAAGAACTTGACCAAGTTGTCCGAAAAAACAGACTTACACAGGAATTGGACATTCCAAACCTTCCTTACCTTCAAGCAATAGTCAGGGAATCATTAAGGCTGCACCCCGTTGTCCCGTCTGAAGATTGCACTTTGAGCCGTTACCATATTCCAGCAAATACTGTTATTTTCATAAATGTATGGGAGGTTGGGCGAGACCTAACTCAATGGGAAAATCCACTTGAATTCATGCCTGGAAGATTTGAAAACCAACAGTTGGATGTTAGAGGACAACACTTTCACTTGGTACCATTTGGCGACAGGGGCGGAGCCAGAAATTTTTGTTAAGGGGGGCTTAGATATTTTGGGATAGTAATAACGTTTAATTTTTTTACGACTCGATGATCGAATTGATAAACCTATTTGCACTCAATAGACAAACTTGCACAAATAGAATTATATTTTTATCTTTATAGAAAATAATAAAACTCGAATCATTTATTAGATCAACTTATTTTCCATGAAAGAGCTAAAGTAACTTGTTAGTCCACATAGACAAAACTTTCGTTTATAATAAAAACAAGAAGCGCAACATTTAAATCGAATACATAAGTTAACAATGGAAAATAAGATATATCCCATTAATTAGTTAGGAACTAGCACCGTATGGTTTGAATTTATCAGTTTACTTTCACTTTTCACACTTCAATCGTATTATAATGGGAGGTGATTTGTACACACATTTTTTTGCCATACACCACAAAAGTACAACCTACAGAGTACAACACCCTGATGCATTTTTTGTGGTGTATGGCAAAAAAAGAGTGTACAAATCACCTCCCTATTATAATTGGGTTTGGGTCACCTAGGCCGAACATTATCTTTTCAACCCACAAAACTCTACAATGTTATCAATATTGTTATAAATAATAACCCAATATAACATACTCCAACAGCTTAGTAAACCTCAAAAAATATTCGTTACTGTTAACAAAAAAAAGAACATCAAGAAAAATCGGTGTTTTATATCTTTTATATAATAAAAGAATTACATCATTTCGGAATTTTCCATCAAATTGAATCATATGAATTTAAAAATTAGACGAATCAGAACGCTTGATTTTGCCACGTAGGCTAAATCGTGTGATCTGATTGGTCAATAAAAAGTCAAAATTAAATCGATTTGGTCAAAATTAAAAATTTGTGGTGGAGATATATGACGAGAAAAAAAACACATAAAAATATATGTGTCAATTTTGTGAAGAAAAAAACTTGAAAAAAGTGGAGGTAATTAATAAAAATTTAGTGATTTTTAATTTTAAATAAATTATATGGAGTTAAGTGTAAATTTATAAATTTACATGTTTTATTATAACTTTAAAAAATAAACAAATAACCCCTTAAACTTTATACCCG
>BQNB010006757.1:0-88941 GCA_026074375.1 Tanacetum coccineum | reverse complement strand
ATATAATTTGATGTTTGTTCCTTCATTAAATGTATATGTGTTTAGGATTTTAGGATTTTAGGATTTTAGTGATTAATTTCGGAAAGTCCCCAGTTTGGGACTGCTTTTTGAATGTTTTGTCTCATTTAGGATATGAATGCGTATAATTGGTTTACTATTTTAGATGATTTCGACAGTGTTTCTCCTTTACTCCTACGAATATGTCTTTAAACACATATTTGGGGAGTTGAGGGGAAATGCTGCCGAAATTTTCTCAAATAGTAAATCGGTTATACACATTCATATATGAGACGAAATTTTCGTTTTGTTGTATATGATTGCAGACCCTGTTTGACCTCAGGCCGCACATGGATTCCTCCCGCTGGACAGAGATCTACGAAGGCATCAACATGCACTTGCAAAAAGCCTACAATACCAACAAGGCTTCTTTCAAGGCCAAGCATTGGAAGGCAGACCCCACCACCGGGACTTACGATGTGGAGGCGATCAGGCGGGCACGTCCCGAGGAGATTACAGCGGCTGAGTGGGATAAGTACATTAAGTTTTGGAATGATCCCAAGAACCTTGCTCGAGCCGCTCAAAATCGGCTAAACCGGCAAAAGAGCGTGGTCACATCTCGACAGGGATCCCGGTCGCTGGCTCGCCTTCGAGATGAGATGGTAATAAACATTATAATTATTTTACATACATATATACATATATATCTGATTATACGCTTTGGTGTGTTGTGATTTGTCGTTTTTAATTAGTTTCATCTTATATGCGTGTGTATGTACAGAGGCAGGCCTCAGACACTCAGGAGTACCCTTCACTCATTGACACCTTCTGGCGAACACACACTGTTGACGGGGTATTCCCTAAGGATGAGGACCGCCGCATATATGTAAGTTTTGTTTCAAAACACACTTTAATGAATTATCGAGAAATAATGTAGCAACCCGACTAATATATTTACTATCTTGTGTTTTTGTCACTACATAGGAGGAGATGAAAAGGCTTGAGGCTACGGGTGAGTACACGGAGGATGAGATCAATGCGTTGGCAAGAGGGGGTAAGCTTCGTGGGCACATTCCCGGTGTGGGTCGGGTATTGCCATCACGGGCCACATCCAGGCCAAGTATGTCAGCCCCCGTTGACAAGTCGCTCAAGAGCATGCATAGAAAGGTAGACTTTATGATGAGTCTTTTCAGAAGCGACAACAAGTACGCGGATATGTTTAAGGAGTTTGAGTCGGGCGGTGCTAGCGGGAGTGGCGGGTGTGGTGATGACGAGGAGAGTGGCGATGATGAGGATGACGACGGCGAGAGGTAGTTGTGTTATATATTATTAGTATGCTACATTGGTACTTTAGGTTCATGACATTTAAACACTTGTTTCCCTATCCTATTATGTTAAATATTGACTTGTATAGCCTCGTTTATGACTAGGAAGCCCCATTTTGTAGACTTATTCGGATTTTAGACGATTTAGCTTTATTATCTTTTGGTTTTGGTACAAGTTGTGATGTATCTGTATTGCGTTGATCCGTTTACTTTGTATTTGTGTTTTGGTACAAGTTGTGGTGAGTCTATACAGGTTTTGGTACAGGTTTGTTATTTGGTAGATTTTTTCCGGAAAAAATCTGGAAAACGCCTGCTGTGCAGGCTGTATTAAAAAAAATGCAGACTTTTCCCCAGCGACTTGTCGCTGGGGAAACTTGTTACTAATTTTTTTTTAAAAAGTATCCCCAGCGACTTGTCGCTGGGGAAACTTGAAACTAATTTTTTTTTAAAGTATTATTTTTTTTAAAAAAGTATCCCCAGCGACATGTCGCTGAGGAAACTTTAAACTAATTTTTTTTAAAAGGTATCCCAGCGACATTTCGCTGGGGAAACTTTGGTCTAAATATTTTTAAAAATTATCCCCAGCGACATGTCGCTGGGGAAAACGGTACTAAAAATATTTTAAAAATCTTTTAAAAATCTTTTAAAAATCTTTCCCCAGCGACATGTCGCTTGGGAAAGGTTTGCCACCGTGGCACTAATTGCTTAACTGAAAAACGTGTGGGACCCACGTCTTCGTTGGGGATTATCGCTGGGGATTGTATCCCTGACGAGGATTCCCCAGTGACATTTCGCTGGGGATAGGTTTCCCCAGCGACATGTCGCTGGGGAAAACCCTGAAATGTTGCTGGGGAAAATCCCGATTGTTGTAGTGTTAATCTAGAAAGTATACCTATGATTGAAGGTTGGAATTAAAAAACTTGTGGCAGAATCATAACTAGAAAATATTTTGACATTTATGTTTAAATATCAAATTATGACAATAAGGGTGTGTTTAGTTGAGGAAAAACATTTAATTTTTATAGGAATTTTTTTATAGAAACATGAAAATTGAAAACCCGTTTAGCTACATTTTTTTCAACAATTTTTAGAAAAAGTGAAGAGTTAAGTACATAGATTGTCCTTGTGGTTGTCCCGAAATTGCAACTTTCGTTCTAAAAGTCCCGAAATTACACCAGTCGTCCCTGTAGTTGTCCATTTTGAGTTAACCGGTCCTTTGACCGTAACACCATCCAAAATTTCGTTAACTTTTCTTAGTGTCAGAGGCATAATCGTCACTTCACATTAATAATACTCTAAGGACCATATTTGCAACATCAAAAACCCATTTCTACTTAATTTAACTACCCACCAACATTTTTATCTTCTTCCACCGGACACTACCACCCACCACCCTCACCACCACCGTAGAAGCTGTCATATGCCCTCATGCAACCATGTGCCTCAGCTTCACTTATTTTCGGTTGTTTTCTTTAAGCCAAATGTACTTTATTTGCATATGTTGTTTGTTTGATTAACCTTGAACAAGTTGGTTTAGATATATACCGTACATAAGAGATCGAGTTTCAACTTAAATCAATGGTTCATATGACCAAGACTAGTAACAAGATGGAACGACACCAGGCTGTTAAACCAGAACCAAACCAAAACCAAGAAATTTGAATCAATTACAAAAAGTGAGCAGAAGAAGATGCTCAAACATCTATAAAAATTGATGTCCTTTGATTTATACTATAATGTAAAGCAATAATTAGTCAAACATCTATAACAATTGATGTCCTTTTATTTTATGGGCGGTTTTTAGTCTTTTGGCCCGCCAATGACATTAATGATGGATGATAATGTCTTCGGTGCATAGAGTGAGCTTAGAGTGTAGTTAAAATTGCAGAATGATAATTTAATGATAGGTTTTTTATTACAAAGTCATGAGCTTTTTTGCAGGACGTAATTTTGGTGTTTGGTTGCCGTTATGCCGAATTTTCCCATTTGCCCCATTTTCTCTTGTTTTTGTATGTATGATCAAATATGAACGCAAATGGGATGTTTGGTGTTGCTGTTTGTGAAATATCTTCTGTTCAAAATTTGAGCAGGTAGCAATATGTTTAGATCTTATTGCTTATTTACAGTACGATAAACAGATATAACAGTTTTAACCAAACAGGCATACTTCTGCCTCTGATGCTCCCGACTTTTAGAGGTTTAGTGTTTCTTAACTTTCATTGCTTATTCATACCAAGACAAACAAATAAGCAGTTTCAACCAAACTGTAAAGACTCTTATATAAGCACTTTGATAAGCAATCCAAGAGAACATATAAAGAACATTACTGGTTGTCATGTGTATCTATTTCAGCTTTAAATAATGATCGAATTAGTAAAGTTTCATTTTTTTTCACTAGTTTAGTTACTACAACTGCTGCACAGAATTAGTACCGAATGGGCAGCCCTATCTGCACATATTCATAACTATAGGGGTGGTTGAGCCTTTTTGCAGAGATCTTGGCATAAATTCCTTGAACAGAATTCAGAGACAAGAACATAATGACGAAAAGCTTCACCTTGGCCTGTTAGTGGCAAAAAAACAATATAAGAAGATGTTAGATATAAAAAACAACCCTTACACAACAAGGGCTGAACAAAACAACAACAACAAGAAAAAAAACACTTGAAACTTATAACTAAACAATGAGACTACATATAGCAGAACACATTTGCAGAACCAGGACGAATGCAGAACCATTCAATCAGACTTAACAATCTACGTGCAATGTTTGTGATAATCAAATGTTTTCTTACGATGTCTGCAGAACCGGGGGCATTCATATTTCGTGAAGGCAACATTTGTAGTTAACAACAACATGTAGAAGAAAACACAAAGGGAGAAGCTTTTTGCCATTAAATGTGATATTGGGAGCATCTTATAGAATTTACTAGTTGCTTTAACTTTGTGTTGTTATGCAAGTTAAAGGTAATGCTATGTAGACATATGAAGTCATGTTTCAAGAATATGATAAGTTAAATTGCATTATTGTTCAAATGTACAGCAAGTCTCATTGAAGTATCTACTGATATAGAATTTTTTCCATAAATGAATCCAATGCCATTCAAATGGGCAAGTCTCATTGAACTATTCCCATTGTTGGTTGGTATGTTCTCCAATGCCACTCACCACCATGTTCATGTAAGATTGGTTACTTGAACTATTCCCATTGTTGTTGTTATTTAATCCAGGAGTAGGTATCATTTGGCTTGCCATTCTTTGTGCCCCGATTGATGAGATCAAACTGTATCCAACTGAACTTGCAGAATAAATAGTTGTTGACTCTTGATATCCATTAGTCAACCCTCCTGCAAGAAATGGATCCCGTCATACTGTTGTGAAGAGAATTAGTGATATAATTAGAAAAATATAAGACTTGCATTTTAAAGCATAATGATCTAACTATTAAAAAGTAAGCATACTCAAGTGGTGGTGAGTGGCATTGGTGTATGGCGGTGATGGGTGACGGTGGTGGTGAGGGTAGTGGAGGTGGTGGTGAAAGTTTAATATTCTATTATTGATGATGTTGCATGGTTGGTCCCTAGGGTTAACTTTTTGCTATGAAGTGACAAAAATACCCCTAACGAAAGAGAAACTTAACGAAATTTTGAATGGAGTTATGGTCAAAGGACCGATCAACTCAAAATGGACAACTACAGGGACGGCTGGTGTAATTTCGGGACTTTTAGGACGAAAGTTGCAATTTCGGGACAACCACAAGGACAATCTATGTACTTAACTCTTATGATAATAAAGCATTATTCTCTTGATGATCTACGCTTCAATGGTGGTGGGATAACACTTAGAGCCTTATAAATCGACTGGGGTCACGAATTTGTAGCCTAAAGTCGAGTTTCAGGTTTATATTTAAAGGATTTTATGATCGTCGATTCTACGGCGTAGACCTCTCTACGCCGTAGCGGTCTACATTAAGTAATGTTCCACGTGCGTCTAATTGTCTCTACGGCGTAACCACGTCGAGGTTGTTACGCCGTAGCAACTACGTCAAGGATTTATGATATCTAACATCTTATTGCTACATTGTAGCAAGGGATACCTTTTTGCGCCATATAAGAAATTTGACTTAAGTTCTTCGTTTAAGCTTAATTTTTTTCCGCTCTCGTATCTTTTCGTTCCATTGCTTCAGGATAATACTAAAATGAAAATGTTCAAAAAATAAGTACCAAATATCACAAAAACACAATAAATAGAGGATAATAAACACGGGATGATGATACTCAAAATATGATTTTATATGATGTTATCAGTTATTCTCATGATTATGTTGATGTGTCAATATTTTTTTAAGATGACCATATTATTTGAGGTTAAAAAACAAATTGTTGGTAGTTTTGTGTGTTTCTCAGTCAGGTATAGACAATCAATGGTACCGGATATCACTTGAAGTCGTGTAATCACTTTTTAAAAAGATTATTCGACCCTATGCCTGGGTTACACGAATACATCCTTGGGATAAAACCAAGTGCTTGTTCTTGTTTTAGGCACAAATCAAGAACCATTCGCTTCTAAATGTTTTGGGTTTTTTCTGTGTATATCCCATGCAAGTAATGATCTTCTATTTATAGGAGAAATACTCAAGCAAAGCCAAAAATAGAACTATGAGTATTAATCGGCCTATGAATCACCTCATAATTATCCTCCATGATTCCAGGGATTCAGTGGTTACACGACCAATTAAACGTGGTCATTAAATGCAGTTATAATTGCCCCTAAGTAGGTCAAAGCCGTTACAAGTATTTGAATTTATTATAGCTAAGTCATTCCTTTAGGACCCGAACACTCATCAGCTAACTCACTAAAGAGCATACAAATTGAAAAGACTCACTGATGAGTTAGCCCGCTAAGGATAAGTCGACTGAAGAGTTACTCCCTGATGAGGTCCTTCAGCTTACTATTTAGAGAGTATGAAGCTAAACTCATCAGCCTGATGAATACCATTGAGTTCATAGTCACACTCACTGAAGAGTGAACTCAGTGAACTTCATCATCGACTTGAATTCACTTTACCACTATCAGAGTCATGATATTCAGTGACCTATGGGTGTGCACTCCGCATTTCCAGTCCCATTACCTGGTATGAACTGAACCCACAATTCAACTAAATTTCCAACAATTCTCCCTAATTTAGTACAATTCTTTTTTGCATGAAAATTAATCATAAAACAAAGCATGTGCATAAACGAAAATATCCATAGGATTGAATTTTCATCTTAGTACATTACACGTTCAAATATTCGAGAATCAGGGTGTTTAAAGAATTGAACCCTTCAACCCATTTGAATACTTAAAGATAAAATACACACAAGTTTTCAAACACTTAAACGCTCCAGACACTATACAAGCCATATGTCCATATCCAATTCATAAATGATGTAAGATCCAAAAGTCCAAAGCTCACTAAAGTGGCAAAACCTCAATATTCACATAGGTGGTTCCTCTTTATTCATGCTCTTGCCAAGCACTTTTCTAAAAAAAATAACCATTAAGAAGTAAAGACTTAATCCTCCTTTTTCAATAGGTTAATCGAGCACATCCTTGGGATGACATGTATAACATGTGCTCCAGTCCACTGACCATTAAGTTTTCCACATTGAATTCAGCTCCCAAGTCTCCTCCTAAGGGAATTGGTGTCTTAACCTTAAGTGATTATGTTGGACTTTCTCATCCCTTTAGGCGACTTTAAAACCATGTCCCTAGTCATACCCTCCATCAACTGATCAACTAGATTTTGTTGAGACCTCACATACTCTATGGAAACCACCACATTCATGATAAGTTCACGAATTATGTTATGCCTGACACCTAAATGCCTAGAATTCCCACTGTACATTTGGCTATAAGCCTTTGCCAATGTAGCCACACTATCACAACGGATAGAAATAAGTGCTATAGGTTTAGACCACAAAGGAATCTCAAGGATCAGGTTTTTCAACCATTTAGCTTCTTTGCCAACAGCTGCTAAAGCCACAAATTCATATTTCATTGTTGAACTTATGATGCATGTTTGCTTCTTAGAAGCCCATGAGACGGCACCTCCCCCAAGCAGAAATACTCAGCCACTTGTAGACAAACTATCTTCAGTGTTGCTGATCCAACTAGCATTAGTGTATCTTTCTAAAACTGAAGGATATCTAATATATGACAAACTATTATCCATAATTTTTTTAAATACTTTAGTACTCGCTGAACTGCTTGCCTGTGCTGAGTACTAGGGTTACTAGTGTACATACTCATTTTACCCACTGGAAAAAAATATCAGGCCTTGTACGAGTCATGGCATACATCAGGCAGCCAATCACCCGATAATACTCAAGTTGAGATACAACCTGACCATTATTATGTCTTAGTTTTTCACATGTATCTATAGAAGTACTCACTAGAGTACAATGAAATAATTAAATTTTGTTATCCCTATTCAAACCATGATCACTTCATATAAACCACATATACATTAAATAATAAGAAAGAAAGAAAGGAAGAAGATGAGTAGAAGAGAGAATATTAGATTAGAAAAGGAGTGTTAGGAAGGTTACACATACAAGAGGAAATATGAAATGAACCCACCAACACCCTCTCCATCATAGAGAGGGGTATTTATACCATAACCAAGGCCAGCTATGGATAGCCTTAATGGGCCGTGTGGTTTGGTTTCTTGGGCTGGGCTCGGGATTGCTTTGGGCTTTAGCCCGATACACGTACAATATTAGATTAAATAACGACCCCATTTACCCTTCTAGCATATTACAACGCCAATATTATAAAGATCGAAGATTCCATGTTGAATGACCGAGCTTCCATTATTGACTCAATTTTGAGGCTAACAATCTCTCTCGAAGCGAGGTCTTTGAATCTTGATTCCTTGGACTTGTAGAGATTGCTTTGTCTTTGGGTTCTTGAGTCTTGGTCTTTATCTTGTTGTAGGCTTGTTCCTTCATGCTATGCGATCTTTAATCTTGAGCCTTTATCATTGTCTTTTGACTTTGTCTTTAGTTCTGAGATCTTTAAATCTTTTCCTTGTTTGTCTTTATCGTCATTGCCATCTTGCGATCTTGTGTCTTGACCAACATGCTCATACTATGCATCATATTGAAAGCTTGCTAACAATCTCCCTTGACAATCTTTGTCTTGATAATCTTGATATCTTTAGGAAGATCTTGAATATCATAGTTTGCGGGAGTCTTTGTGTTTAATTCTCTTGATTCTTGAATCTTGATGCTTATAGTATGTCTTTGTAGCTTGAGTATGAGCATATGGTAATGAATCTGACTCAGCTGAAGTGAGGCTGCAACGCCGTCATTTTCACCTGCATTTTAAAGTTAGTGATAAACAGCAGATATAGACGAATCTGGCTTTGTCATTCGTCTGAGTATGGTTGCGTTAACCTCCGGTTCCGTGAGGACCAACCTGTGATCAGGTAGATTCAATTTAGAAGAATCTCCTTGATAAGGTTTCCAGCTTAAAGCATAAGATCCTCTAACACATATGTATTAGATTCACCATGCTTGCTTGTTCTTATTACCAGAACGTCTCAAAGCAGACATCATGATAAGAGTGAATCAGTTAGTTACTATCTTACTGATTGAGTTGTCAATTCATTTACTAGACCAAAAATGATATCCAGTTATCACAAGTTTGATTCATATAGAATCTCGCAAGTCACCTACTACAGTGCTTGTTTGATGATGGCTCTGGAAGGATTTCCATTGTCACTGTAAATACTAATGAGTACCACTCTGATGTTTTGGAAAAATCACAAGGATAATGCGTAGGACTCTTATTAACAGCTTGTGAACTTGATGATGTTTAATAAGTTTTAGTCATGAAATGTGTCCTAATGAGATTTATTTTATTGAACTTTTGGCTCTAGACTCGATTAGTGCGTTTTGGTTTTAGTACTCAGAGGCTGAAGCTGACTGCCACCTTTTCAATATCAACTAACTCGGAGTGAGAAAGTTAATAGAAGTCGTGTGTATCTCTGTGATAAATAAGAAAAGTATATGTTGAGAGAAACTTGAATGGATGGGAAGGGTTATGCAGTGCAACACTGGGTCCATGATGTCTTGTCTTCAATACCGAAATTCATCTTTGTGAAAACCGATAGCATATGTATTGACCCGGTTTCTGCCTAAAGTTGGACAGAGGGCTTCTTTCTTTAGACCCTTTATCATTACATTTCTTTTTCATTCTTCAACCCCTTCAATGCTTACCAAGACGTCATTAGTAACACATTGTTGTGATTTTTCCAATGTTAACTCATGTCTTAGTCGGCATTATTCCTATTTCTTATTCTTCTCCAAGTCATACCTAAGGACTGCAATTTCTAACTATGAGATGTCCTTGGGTAGATCCCTCTGGTTCTGGTTGGATCATAGGACTAATACCTAACCTAACCACCTTATGACTTCAGATTCGTCATGAGTTAAGATGTTGTTGGGTATAAGATCATAACCATAAAACCATTTGCAAATTCAAAAGTGTTTGATAGAATTATCAAAGCCGTTTAACACTTTTAGAGTTTCAATTTATAAAGGACCCCCTACATACGTGCATCAAAAATCAAAAGTGTTTTGCACACGTGGGTAAGAGTAAATAGCACTTTGAGTCTTCAGATCAATTATTATTTATTTAGATAGCATTTTAATCACATCTCTCCCCTTATTTTAAACAATAAGTCACTTAGTTTTGAAATACCAAGTGATTAAAATTTGTCTTGAAAATTCAAGGGGATAGATGTGTTATAGCATATATTATGTGTGTAACTATTGATAATGTTCCATATACCCCCCTTAATTTTACACATTTTGACACTAGAAAAATGATACCAAGTTGTAAAATAGATATAAAATTGAGGTTGAGACAGTGTTGATCACACAATTTTGAAAGATTATGAATGTCATTGAAGAATTCTTGAAAAATCATGCTCAGACACTGGATCATCTTATAACAAATATTCAAAAGTAAGTTATGTCATTATTATTGATTCATTATTAAGATACTTTTGATAATGTTTTGAATACATAAGAATTGTCGAGAGATGATGTATTTAAAATCATTAAAACTTTGTTTTTCGAAAAACTACCCCTCAACAATTGACACATTTATAAAAAATGATACCATTTGTTAGAGAATGATTGTCTTTGATAACTTTGTGAGGGATGGAGTGTTGAACACACAATTTTGAAAGATTTTAAATTCTTATTGAGAAATTCTTGAAAAAATTGTATTCAACTTTTGAAAAACTACAAGTTAGAAGACTTCTCTTCTAACGCCAAGGATAAGCGCACTTATGCGTACACTAACCTTTTCTTGAGCTCAAAACTTTGAATGTCTTGTAAGAACCGCTCAAGACCGAGAAAAATTGATTTTCTCGTTGTTAGGATAAGTTATCTTTGTAGATAAACTTTTCTTTATTTGAAGTTCGGGTTATGTACTGATTTGCACATAAGACATAAAGAAAATTAGAAATGACATGTTTTGAAACTCTTGATCGAACTTCATTTACATACCCGTGTCAATGTTAATCGACATTTTTAGGTACGTAAATGTTATCGATTCCAAGAGATATGTCGAGAAGATTCTTTTTGGAATTTTTTGATTTTCTGATTTTGTATTTGATTTTTGAAATTTTATATTTTTGTATTTGGTTTTATAGGTTTTATAAATTTGTATTTGTTTTTCTCAAAAATATTTACATGTCGATGTTTGATTAGATCTATCAAGCATATTCATTTGCCAGAACCTCCAGTTCGGCTGGAGTCAAACATCTCATACCAATTCGTCTGACAAGATACTCAAACCAATCTTGAGGAAGGACTTTCATAAACATATCAGCTAATTGGTATTCAGTTCTAACAAAGTACAATTCAATTATACCACGTTCAACCTGTTCCTTGATAAAGTGGTATCGAGTATGGATGTGCTTGGTACGGGAGTGCTGCACGGGGTTGCATGAGATTGCTATGGCTGACTGAGAGTCGCAGTACAACGGTATTTTGTTGTAATCAAAGCCATAATCCTTAAGTTGTGTCCTCATCCACATTACTTGAGCACAACTTGCAGATAACGCCACGTACTCTGCTTCTGCTGATGACATTGCAGTGCAGTCCTGCTTCTTTGACATCCAGCTGACTAACTTATCACCTAGGAACTGTATTCCTCCAGAAGTGCTTTTGCGAGTATCAATGCATCCGACATGATCAGCATCTGAAAATGCGGTTAGTTCAAAGCCAGAATCCTTTGGATACCAGAGTCCCATATTTATGGTACCCTTTAAGTATCTAAAGATCCTTTTAACCTCTTTGAGGTGCTTTTCTGTTGGTCTTGCTTGATAACGTGCACAGTAACATACTGCTTGCACTATGTCTGGTCTACTAGAAGTCAGATACATGAGTGACCCGATCATACTTTGATATTTTGTTTGGTCAACGGGTGTACCACTCAAGTCTGCATCCAGTTTAGGTTTAGTAGCCAATGGTGTACCAAGGCTTTCACATCTTTCCATACCATGCTTTTTTAGTATTTCTAAAGCGTACTTGGCCTGGTTAATAAAGATACCTCGTAGGGATTGGTGGATTTGAAGTCCTAAAAAGAATTTTATTTCCCCTATTAAGGACATCTCAAATCTACCATGCATTAATTTTTCAAATCTTTTAGAAAATTTTAGGTTTGTGGACCCGAAAATAATGTCATCTACGTAAATTTGCACAAGTAGAATGTCCTCCCCGTGTCTTATCATAAATAAAGTGGGGGTTAATAGTACCTTTAGTAAAAACTTTAGATATAAAAATTTGAGAGTTCATCATACCAGGCTCTTGAAGCTTGCTTCAATACATATAGAGCTTTCTTTAGACGGTAAACTTTTTCTGAATGGTCAGGATCAATGAACTCATCTGGTTAAGCAACATAAACCTCCTCCTTTAGTAGACCATTAAGAAATGTCGTTTTAACGTCCATCTGATAAATTGGAAAAGATTTGTGTGCAGCATAGGCAACGAAAATCCGAACAGCTTACAAGCGAGCAACTAGAGCAAAAGACTCCTCGAAATCAAGACCCTCTTCCTGAGCATATCCCTTAGCTACAAGTCATGCCTTATTGCGAATTATAGTTTGATCTTCATCCTTTTTGTTCTTCCATAACCACTTTAGCTTGATGATTGTCTTGCCAAATGGTTTATCGACGAGTTCCCAGACTTGTAGTCTGTCGAACTGATGAAGCTCATCCTGCATTGCCTCGATCCATGCAGAATCAGCCATTGCCTCCTTAATGTTTTTTGGTTCAGCAGTACTCACGGTGAGTGCAAACATACACATTTCAAGATCTGTTGCAAGTTGTCGTCAGGTTTGCACTAGCTTTGATGGATTTCCACGAACTTGTTCTAACAGGTGATTTTTAGTCCATCGGTGTTCAGATTAATGATGTTGGTAGAATGTATGCATGTTTAAATTATCAACATAGCGAGTAGATGACCCTGCTTCTTCACGTACCGGTGTACTAAAGATGTTGTAAAATTCGTTTTCGTCAATTTGTGCATCTCCTGCTTGATCATTGTTGTTTTCCTCAGCATTGACATTTGTTGTTGGAGTGATTGGTTCTGTTGTAGGTTGAATATTTTCTATAGGTTGTGTGTCTTGTTGTTTAGAATTATCAAAGAGAGCGGAAGACTTTGACATACTTTGATTTCATGCAGTGAAGTATTCTTCGAACAAAGGACTAAATAGAAATTCCAACTCTTGTAATGATGGAGCATTTGTGTCTACTGGAGGAGAAACATTTGGAACCAACATTGAACTGGAAGGTTCATTTCTGTGGTCTTGAATGCCGAGTTCTGAACATTTATGATCAGAAGTCTTTTGTAGTTGGGGCGCAGGGCCAGAGTTGTCAAAATCTGACGCCTTTGACAATTCCTTGATTTCATCAAAGTTGATATGAATGGATTCAACTATCACTCTGGTTCTCGTGTTGTAGACTTTATATCCCTTTGACTGAGTAGAATATCCTACCAAAATACACGAATCTCCTTTTTCTTTCATCTTGTCGAGGTTTTCACCATCTCGAGTTAAGTAACAAGTGTAACCAAAGATGTGAAGGTGTTTAAGAGAAGGTTTTCTGCCATTGATGATGTGATATGGTCTATGTTCGTGTCTGGGGATGATGAGAGATCTGTTCTGAGTGTAACATGCGGTTGCTATAGCTTCAGCCCAAAAGAATAAAGGAAGTTTAGAAGCTGAAAGCATCGTTCAAGCAACCTCAACAAGAATACGGTTTCGTCTTTCGACAATGCCGTTCTGTTCAGGTGTTCGAGGAGTGAAAGTTTGATGTTCAATGCCTTCTTCTTTAAAATAAGCATGGAGTGTCTTGTTTAAGAACTCTATGCCTCTGTTAGTACGAACAGTAATCACTTGAGCTTAAAGATTTCGTTGAATCATCTTGAGAAAATCTTTAATTACTTCTAGTGTCTCATCCTTGGTTCTTAGAAAGTAAGTCCAAGTGTATCGAGAGTAGTCATCTACAATTACCAGAATGTATTTCTTCCCGTTAATGCTTTCAATCCGCATTGGACCACATAAGTCCATATGAAGCGAATTTAGCTGTCCTTTTAAACTTGGAACAGTATTTGTCTTGAATGTGCTTCTCTTTGCTTTACCCAGTTTACATGAAGAACATAGTTAATCCTTGACATATTTAAGCTTTGGTAAACCAATGACAATATATTTCTTTGAAAGCAAGTTGATGGTGTCGAAGTTAAGATGAGAAAGTCTTCGATGCCATAACCATGCTTGAGTTGGCGAAGCTTTAGCCATGAAACATATTAGAGTTGGTGACGTTGTTTCTTGAAGATATATTGTGTAGAGATCAGATCCATGATTACCGGTGAGTAAATCGTTTCCCTAAAGATCTCTAACAAAACAAGTAGATTTCCTGAATGCAACCTCCAAACCCGCATCACAAAATTGACCAACCAAGAAGAGATTATGATTGGGCTCTTCGACGTAATAAAACCTCTTGATCTTTATATGTCCTTGAATCAAATCCCCATAACCAAGAATTAGAGAAAATTGATCAATTCTAAAATGAACGGTACATAGATATTTTTCAACAAAATTACACAGTAGCTTGAGGTCTCCCATCATATGCTTGGTGCATCCAGAGTCAACAAAGAATAGTATGAGTTGAAAAATATGCAAGAGAATTAGAGGACAATGGAACATTTGACAGATTGGATCCTAAAGAGTTTGTGATCTTCAAGACATTAGTTATCCTAGATACATTATCTATAGTGGGACTAATACTTGTTGACACATCTGCTTTCCTAACTTTAGGCACCCATTTCTTTTTGGTCTTAGGAATCCATTTATATCCCGAGGGACATTGTTTTTCTACCCACCATTTCCATGCCTTATTTGTGTTCTCATACAGCATCCTAAAGTAACTCTTAGATTACTGGATAGTGGAGTCTGATGTAACTATTTTCTTATGGGGTGTTGCAACAGATTTGTTCGCTTGAATTTTAGGTTTTCTAGTACTAATAGGCACTACTTTAGGCTTCTTAGTTCTAGCATTCACGTCATAGATAAATTTAGAAACACAAGCATCATGATTCAAATTAAACACATATTTTTCACAAGTAACACAAACATCATTAACATTTGAAGTTCTAACTTTTAAACTGTCATTACACGCAGTTGCTGACTTTATTTTATTAGAAATACTAGAAATCCTATGGTTATCTTCTACTTTTGTCTTTTTAGACTTTACTTGACTACTCTCTTGCATGACCTTTTCTTTCATCTGAGTGCTCTTAAGCTGTGGTCTGCTAACACTAGTGTTGTGAATTACTCCTGTAGAGGTAGATATGCGAGGATTAGTATTCCTAGAAGTCTGAGGCAACTGTGGTACTCTAGTTTGTGTTGTCCTAGTGTCAATTTGATACATTCCTGGTTTAATCACATTTGTGTTTCTTACAGCTTGTTTTGCTATTTGAGGTAAAATTTGTGTAGTGACTGGTTTTGATAAACCGTCTGACACATTAGTTTTGGTAACCGCCTTTGTCTTTGAAAAACTTTTCCTCTCAAGAGAATATGAAAAAAGAGTCGTTTTGCCTAAAACTGATGATTTTGGAATCCTGAGAGCATTTGGTTGTCGAACAGATGGTTTATCAAACTTAGTATCCACAGTTTTTCCTTTCATTTTCTCAATGATTTTCTTTAACTCACTTGTAGCAATGTTCTTTGTTGATCCCACTTCAATAGATCAAATTCCTTAAGCTTGTTTAAGGTTTAGTTATATTAGATAAATCTAACACAACTATAGTAGAAACTGTGTTTGAATGTATTAAAGATTATGCGGAATCTAATCTTTAATATTAAGAAGAATTATCAATGAAATAGTAATTCTATAAACATATAATTCAACAAACAAGCTCCAATATTATTAATGATAATAATATGAATACTCTCAAAGTATTAGGGTTACAAAGACCTTGAAGCTATGAATTATACGTCTAATTGTATATTAAACTCTATGCCCTAGGACCTCCTTTTATACACCAAGGAGTCCTAGTTGGCTTACAATACTTTCCTAATTATCTAAAATCTTTTCTATAAACAACTAATACATATCATATAAGCAGTACTAACTAGCAGCATTAACTTGATATTCACTAGCAGTAGTAACTTCAAACATATTTTCACTAGCAGCATTAACTTCAGTTAAGTAGTTTTAACTTAGTACTAGCAGTAGTAACTACTTAGCATATTTTCTTTGAAGTTCATCAGCAACACAAATATTCACTAGAAGTACTAACTGTGTACTAGAAGTAGTAAACACTTAGCATATTTTCTTTGAAGTCTCTGAGCAGTACTAACTCCAGCTAAGCAGTATTAACACAAATATGAGCAGCAGTAATTCAAACAACATCAAGAAGACTTTTAATCCCAACAATCATCCCCTAAACTTGATATTCTTTTTCAAAATCATCAAGTTTCTTCATTTAAAGCTTCATTAACACCAAGAGGATGCTTCCAAACACTTCTTTACTTCTTAAGCTGTTTTATGATGAATTTAAGAAGCTAATAAGTCATTTCACTTTCATGATCAATTATAAGCTTCTTTTCCAACATCATTGAAAGTGTAAGTGGTGCAAGGGGATACTTCTTCTCAACTAACATATAAATCTGCATATGTTACATCCTCAAAGAATGTACTCCACAGGAGTCATACAACTTCCAATCTAACACTTTGTATTCTTGTTGATTCCTCCATACTTTATCTTCTACATGTGGTCCAAACATTGTTTTCAAATCACCCCATAACAATAAATCCAAGTCTTCTACTGGTCTTGTTGACTCATATTTAGCTTTTACCAACTTGTACAAATCTTCCAAATCTTGCCTGTCAAAACTTTTAAGCATTTGACTAAAGATCATGTATGTTTGATACTTTCCATCAGCTCTCATTATTTGATAATAGCTTTTTCTTCCTTCTTTATAAATCTTTCAGCTAATAATACTTGGAGACTTAACAGCTAAAGGTATAGCATCAATTGTTACCTCTTCTTCATCTGGAATGATTTCCAAACAATGTTTAAGCTCTGCTGTTTCTTTATCATCTTTCACCTTTTGCTTCTTTGCATTCTCTTGTATCAACTTTGTTCCTGCTCTCTTTTCTTTTCCTTCCACCAACTCTGTTCTAAAGTCTTCAAATGTATTTACCCTTTTGAATTCTTTGTCAAACATCTCTTGGATAGAATCAAACTCTTTATACTTCAAATCTTTGAGCTTGTATCCTTCCATGTTTTTAGGTAAGTGCACATTATCTTTCTCTGTTGAGCTTTTGTTAGTGGTTTGTTTCTTTTCTCTTCTGCTCTTTTAGCTGCAAAATGCTTTCTTCTTTTCTCTAAGAGTTGTTGAAATAATGTAGCCTTTTCTTCAATAGACAACTCTTCTTGTTCTTGTGCTTGCAATCTTTTAGCCAATTGATGACCAGCATCAATCTTTGCCTGTATATCATCCCATGTTTTAATCAAGGCAATATTGGCTTCTTTTTCTTTTTCAACTTTCTCTCTTGTAAGTCTTTCTTGTTCATCAAATCCAGCTTGTAAATTTAAAGCAGCTTCTTCATCAAGCCTAATTAGATCTTTCTTCTTTATAGGCTTCATAGGTTCTATCAATATCCCTTTACCTTTGTCCTGTGATTGTTGTGAAGATAGTTGTGAAGATATTATTGTTATAGATTCACCCAACTCTTGTATAACAACCCCTTTCTCCTTGGGTTTTGTACTTTTTATTTCTATAAGTGCTTGAGCCAAAGTAATATCATCAACAGTTGTAATTGTAGGAGTAGTTGTAACAGCACTAACAGTTGTTGCATCACCAGCAGTACTAACTATATAAAAACATTATTTACAATCTTTAACAACAACTTATTGTTTTGCAACAAACACTTCCTCACCATTTAAAACATAACATCAAACATCTCTTCATCCAAAATTTTGAACACTTAACCAGGGTAATTTATATCTATCTGTATCAATGGCAACAATTCTCTCTGTTTGGATGCATCCTCACCCAAACTTTCTTCATAATCAGAGGATTCTATCCTAGCAGTCAAACCAATTTGTATAATCTCTTCAGCTTTTAGTTATCTTGACCTATTTTCTTTTCAAGCTTTTTTGACCTTACCTTTTCAAAACTACAATCTCATATATTTTGAGTGGTCCTTTGTCTCTCAAAATCAAGAACCCTGTTGTTGTAAGTGGTACAGGATGCCATCAATCATCAAGCTTTAAGTCACACCTCATCACTTTGAAGTGTGTTACCTCTTGCGAGCAATGAATCATTAGAATGTTTAGATACATTCTCAAACCTAGTTTGAGCAATAGTATCCCCCATGGTTTTTTGGCACCCAGGACCACCACCTGAAGTAGTTCCTAAGGAACTAGATTCATTAGGTGTTGCCTTGGATTGGGTCTTACTGATGTTACCACTATCATGCTCTGCTTCTAAGCTAGAAGTAGTAGTGGCAGCCCTCACCAAACTGTCACCCAACTCCTTATAGACAACCTCATCTGTAACATTCTCAATAGGATCACTAGGCTGAGGTACCTGAGGGTCCTTTCTTTTAGGCTTCCTAGGTTGTTGTGTCTTTTGAGGTTGAGTTGATGATTGAATAATGGTGGGTGTGTGATAAACCTTCACCTAATTATGATTGGTTTTGTACCACTATTGTTTGAAATAAAGGTTTTACTCTACCAGAAAAACCTTTGCCTACCCTTCTCATATTTCTAAAAATCTTCTTAGTATGAGAGGGTGCAATATATATTCTCTTGTGAGTTGGAATCCTATCTAGTTGTTGATCCAAAAATACTAGTACAAACCTTAGATACATTAAAAATTTACCAGACAAATCATCCAAGTTTCTAATCATACTTTCAAAAATAAATTTTGAAAAATTAAACTTCTGGTTTGTAGCTAAACAGATAATGACAGATGCTATAGTACTACTAAACTCATTCCATGCAGTAGTCTTTGGACTTAGACACTGTAAAATAGTATGAATTAAAAATTTCCATTGTGGGGAAAATAATGGTTTATAGAAAGTTAGCTTTTGTGAAATTTTCTCATATCCCATCAATGCAAGTTGTTCAAAAATGGTAGAATTTGGTAAACAATCAAAACATTCCTCGTCTGGTAGTTGAAGATCCCTTCTAACAGATGATTCAGTAATGATTATCTTCCTGCCATCTACTAGGGCATGTAACTGTGCTTCCCCATTGATAGTTTTGACCTTGACAGTAGACCAGAATTATTCAATGCAAGAAATGTATATAGTAGGATTAATTGTTAATGCATGCCTTATAGGGTGTGCATTCAAAAAATCCATGATTTGCTCAAACCCATCACTTTATGTGGTTTTAGACAAAAATACGACCATATTATGAGTATCAACAAACTTTAGGGTCGTTATTATGTAAGGTTTTGATAAAGGATGAAAAAATTTGAGTAGGGATTGTAGTTAGAAGAGTATTTTGAAAGAGTGAAAATTGATTAAAGGATAGATGAATCCCTTAATCGAAGTAGTTATGAAAAATACCCTCAACAACATTAACTTTTCACCCAGTAGTAGTAACCCAGCACTGGTAATTATACCTAGCATTACTTTGATTACAGCATAACTCCAATTCCATTCTAAACAGCTTTTTCATCATCAATTTAACACTTTTCTTTGCTTTTCCTGCAAAATGTTAGTCCAAAAACCAAGAAAACACAAGCCATAGCAATTTTCACAATTATCACAATATTAATTATACCTAATAGTATCAGTATATACTAGCATACTAATTATACTTAACAGCAAGAAACTTTAATACATGAATAAACAGTTTACAATTCATACAAAACTCATACAGAAACATAAAGAATTAAACGGACTTAAAAGATTTAACAATTCCAATACTAACAAGCAAGTTAATATTTATTATTGAAATCTACACTTACTATCAAATGCTTTTGAAAGCAAATCTGCAATATTTCTTGCAGTAAGGATTTATGACCATTTAAATCAATTTCTTTTCATTGCAATCTCTAATAAAATGATTGTCTGGTCTCTATATGCTTTTGTTTTTTTAATGAAAAACATGATTTATAATTATGAAAATAGTACTATTAATGTCAATAAAAGAATTTTGGTATGCATAAAATAGTACCCATAATCAAGTAGTTGATCTGAAATCTCAAAGCACTTGTCCACAACAACTTGAAGCAGCCACATACTCAACTTCTGTTGTGGAATTTGCAACCACTGTCTGTTTCTTGCACTGCCATGATATTAATCTACATCGAAGTGAGTAGACAACCTCATGTTGAAGACCTCCTATCCAGCCCTTTTTTTTGGGTAAAGCGACTCACTCCTCGATAAAAATATTTAATCCTAAAAAAGCCAGATAAGTACAAAAGGAATTGAATGAGTGCCCACATTAAACCTCGAGAAAGAACTCGAACAACCATTAAATCAATGAAATGCCATAAGATTACTACATGTATGCTACCAAATCAAAAGGAGAATCTTTTGGATACCAAAGCCCAATTTGGTTTACCTTTTAAGTATCAATAAATCCTTTTACACCAGCTTGAAGATGTGAAACTTTTAGATTGACTTAGAATCTAGACAGGCCACACACTACAAGACATGTGTTCGGTCTTTAAGATGATAAGGATACATCAATTGAATCAATGCATTGACCTATACATAAAACCCATCCACTTCCTCACCATCTTCATCCTTAAGCAAGGCTTTTGATTTCCATTGGCTGTGCCTGCAGCCTTGACTTCTGTAAACCAAATTCTTTAAAATTTCTTCAACAAATTGTTTTTGACTTATAAATATGCCATCCTACTTCTGCTTCACTGTAAACCAAGAAGAATGTAAGTTCTCCCATAGAACTCATCTGAAATTTTATGCATCAACTTCTCAAATGCAATACATACTTCCCTTCTTTTGTTTGAACCAAAGTATGATATCAACCACATAAACTTGGACAACAAAATATCACCTTTAACTTTTGATGAATAAGGTCCTTGTCAATTTTCCCTCTTTAAAAACCAAACTCCAACATATATGTTGACAAGGTTTTCATACCAAGCATCAGAGCTTGTGATGTAGTCCATACAGTGCTTTTTTTCAACCTTGTAATACTCTATCAGAAAGTCTGGATCTTCAAATCACTGGGTGGAAGACATACGTACACCTCTTCTTCAATCTTTCCATAGAGAAAAGCACTTTTTACATCCATTTGATACACCACAAAATCTTTAAATGAAGCATAAGCTAAAAATAGCCTAATTTCTATTAATTCCTTGTCAACAAGGCAAAGACTTCTCCATAGCAATCCTTTTTCTTGTGCATACCCCTTGACAACCATCTGCTTTATTCTTATCATAATTCCCCTTTTATCCTTTTTATTCCTGAAAACCCATTTAGAGCCTATAGCCCTTTTTCTATTTGGTAAATCCACTAAAGTCCAAACTTCTTGTAACTTGAATTGTAGAAGCTCTTCGCACATATCACACTATTCAGCTGGATCAGCAATGCAATAAATTACCTTTTTGGGTTCTTCTTATGATAAAAAGCAAGCAAACAAGTAGTTTTGAAGGTCTTTATGGTTTGTTCTTTGTTGAATAGTACTAACAAACCCATGTTCCTCCAAATTCTTTGACATCTTTCTTGTTTGTGTAGCTGATTGCAAATCTCCAATCACTTGATCAAGAGGATGATCTTTATGAATTCTTGTAGTTGGAATAGGACTGACTTGGATTGTTGTATCCAAATTGTTCATGTCAGCCACTGCACCATCATCTTCATCATCTCTTGAGAAGTCAAATATGCTATAATCTTCCAAAGCAGGCATATTTGGATCAAATGGAAGTTCAATGCTTGTTTTTCCACCAACAGCATTAACCTCATTTGTGCCAGCAGCATTAACATTGTTAGTGCTGTTAACATTATCTTCCTTCTCTTGATCATTACATTCACTTTCTTTTCTTGGATCTTCATCAACCTTCTTTCCATTATCACTTGAAGGTTTGGATCCATCATCATGAGAACTCTTTGGATCTTGAGAATATGGTGGATCAGCAGTCCATAATGGTAGCAAAATGTAATCCTTGATAGGTTCTGTCTCCTTTCTAGCTTGACCTGCATTATCACTTTAGCTTTTTGTACTGCAAACCATTAGACTGTGTACCTGCAACAATTGGCTCATAATTCATTGTTCTTGTTAGTGCATCAATATCAAATAGCCAATCTGGTCCACTACCTATAACATTAGGTGTACTCTCACTAAACCTAATATGCAAGTTTTCTTCCACTATCCTTGTTCTACTATTGAATACTCTAAAGGCTTTACTATTTAAAGAGTATCCAACAAAGAAACCTTCATCAGCCTTACCATCAAATTTGCCTAAATGATCTATGGTATTGAGAATGGTAACAAGACACCCAAATGGTCTCATAAAACTTAAAGTTGGTGTTCTACCATGAAAAAGTTCATATGGGGTCTTGTTATGAGGCTTAACTACTAACACTCTATTTTGCACATAGCAAGCAGTATTAACTGCTTATGCCCAAAAAGTAGTTAGCAACTTAGAATCAGCTAGCATAGTCCTAGCAGCCTCAATTAGTGTCCTATTCCTCCTCTCAGCAACTCTATTTTGTTGAGGAGTTCTAGCTACACTAAATTGTCTCAAAATACCTTTCATCTCACAAAACTGATTCATTTCTCTGTTTTTGAACTCAGTCCCATTATCACATCTAATCACCTTAACCTTGTGATCTACTAGATTTTCTATCCCAGTTATAAAGGACTTAAAATGCACTAGTCTCATCCTTATAGTAGTCTAAAAAAAACCATGTAAACTACTAAATCATTCTTTGACACTAGGCAATACCATTTTATATCATAAGGCTTTTTACAAATGTTGGACCAAACAAGTCCATATGCAACAAAATGTAAAGGAAGACTGATTAAGTACTTTGTTTCTGGACTTATAAGAGCTCTTTGCTGCTTTCCCTTTTGACAAGCAACATAGGTTTGATCAATTTTAAAAAGTTTGGAAGGTAAACCTCTTACAAGATTTCCTTTAACCAATTTATTCATGGTTTTAAAATTTAAGTGACATAGCCTTCTATGCCAAAGTTTAGATTCATCAGATGTGGCTTTTGCAAAAAGGCAAGTTAAACCTCCTTTAGGAACTATGTTCTTTAAATCAACACTATACATATTGTTTTCTTTCTAGGAACTCTAAGTAAAGACTTTGACTTTCAACAATTAACTAAAGTTTTGGAGATTTAAAAAACCAAATTACAATTTTTAGTGTCATTAAAAAGAAACACTATTCTTTTTATCACACATTTGTGAGACTCTAAAGAATTAAACTTTAACTCTCATTCAAATACACATTTTCAAAATCTAGATTACCAATTTAAATGGACATTTTCCTGGACTTTCCTCATTTGGAGGGTTCCTTTCAAAGCAACATATCCTCCATCTATCTCTTCATAGTCTGTAAGATAGGACATATCCATTATCATGTGCTTGAGCATACCACTACAATTACTCTCCTTGATTCCTTGTAAATTCATTTGTGGATTGCCCCTGCACATTGGTGTAAGAACATAAGTTTCTTTGGGACCAATCCATCACTGACTTGATCTGCCATGTGCATCCAACATAAATCAAACCTATATTAGGAAGATTGATGCATTGTTTGTTTAGAAACATGTTCTAAATCTTATGCTTGGTTTCCAAACCCAACAAGCTGAGGCCTTAACAGCATTAAAATTATTTCCCTTAACAGCATTAACTACTGCTTTTGGCCTAGCAGTATTAATTTTTTTACCCCTAACAATATTAACCCTTTGATTAATATTACTGTTTAAAATGGTGTTCTTATGAAATGGCCTCTTACAGTTTGAAAGAGCTAGTTAGAAAGATATGACCAATGTCCTAGCAGCATTCACTGTTCTTTTGAGTGAGCAACATTAACTAGTCTATGCATTAATTAACTGATACTAAACTGACTTCATATAGTATCTACTCTTGGAACTAAGTTATGTTTAGCTCATGGGGAGTCTTTTTAGCAAAGTTTTTTAATGATTTACCTTTGAGCAATGTCCAAATAGTTTTATCATCCTTTTATATTGAAACAGTTTTTTGATGTAAATGCAATCACTTGCAAATGATCAAAGCATCCACACACATAACAGGCCTGATTAAATATCTCAAAATTGCTTCATAGTATACTTATTTGAAACATCATACATAGTTCCAATTTCTTTGATTGCCTCTTGGACTGTGAGGTTTTGTCAATGTGCTCAACTTGTTTACAGTTTTCCTAGTATTTTTTTCTTGATGTATAGATTTTGACAAACTCTTCTTAACTATACTATTGCTAACTATTTTCTTTTCAATTTTAGGCTAAGACACATCCTCTTCCTCATCATCTGACACCTTTATTCTTCAATACATGGGGCATCATCATTCTTCCTAACTACCTTAGGCTCTCTACAACTAGACATAGCTTACAGTTCACAACTACAGCTTATTAACAAACTCATCGTCAACCAATAAAATAAGTCATGTGTTGGAGGCAAGAAATTCCTGGTATAGGGGGTAGAACTGCATTATAATTTTCATAGCCTAAACCTTTCTTGCAATTGTCAACTATCTGACACTCTATGAGCTTGTTTAAACTTTTAGATGCATGTTCAAATTTATCTACATTAAGTTGAATGCCATCCTTTTCTTTTTGAACTATGTCAAGCTTTTTCCTAAGCTCTCTAATAGTTATTTCTCCTATGTGAATTTCAAATTTTAAGCCCTTAATATCTTTGAATAAAGAAGAACATAATTGTGCTTATAAACTTCACCGATTTTTCTTCCACAACTTTAAACTGTCTTATAACCTAAAACCATTAACTCATATTTCTTTAAATCTTTTAATAGTTGATCATTTTGAGATTTAAGAGATTCAATAGTTTTCAAACAAGATTTTAAACAAATAGAATCATTGGATACCTCTGAGTCATATGAGAAAGCCATGAGTGCATAATTAGGCCCTTCCTCTGCCTGATCCACTCAGTCATATCCACCAAGACATCACAAGACCACCAAAGTTGTGGAAGGAAGTAGTTTATTTCCCATAGGCACCTCCTTCTGAGCTATCCTTGTTCTTGTTTGTCTTGATTTCTTGAGCTCTACACTCCTAGCAAAATTCCCCTCTTGTGGCAGATGTAGCACTTCAGTTAGGACTATCAAAACCAATAGTCTTAATCCATTAACAGTAACATCCTTCCTGTATGTCTTCAAAAGCCTTCTTACCCCATAGTCAACATGGCCATTTGCATCTCAAGTCCCACTCTTCCAAGTCATCTTGGATGGATTTTGTGTGCAAGTCCTCATGTACAAGATGAGACAATTGGTTGAAAACAAAGAATGCACAAATAACAACATCACTCAAGTTATAATAATTGTAGAGTTAGCAGCATTAACTTGAGTGCTAGCATAAGAACTTCATGACAGTATTAACTGCTTCATTAGTGGTGCTAGTGTTGTTATTTGAAGAGGACACAAAAGCCATGTTTTGTGTGCTTGAACTTAAGCTAGACATCCCTTTAACTTCTGGTTCATAATAACTTAAGGTTGTTGTAGAGATCATCCATGCTCATTGTATCCAAATTAGCTTTATTCCTCCACACAACAGCATGTGTGTTCCACTCAGGTGACAACTTTTAATATCTTTTGGATTAGCAGCTTCTTGTGAAACATTTCATCCAAAAGCTCCTAAACAACACACACAAGACTTTTGAAGCCTATGAAAAGTTTGTCAAGCCATCTCTGAACATGTAGCAATGGAATTTTTTCATAATTGCCGTTTAAGGATTCCTTTGATCATTCTTGTAGCTGACATTCCCACCAAATCTCTTTCAACAGCTTCCAACAACTTCACTTAACATCCTTTATTAAGAGTTAAACTTACAGATGTTTAATTGGAATGCCCCCATCATTAAAGTACTTCTAGCTTTCACCTCTAATCTTCTCTGAGCCTTTTCTTCAGCAGTTGTAATAGGCATCACTGTCACAACACCTTCCACAGTTGTTGTTTTTGGCAAGGTTGCACCATTCTCTATGACTTTTCCACAGTGCATAGTCTATCATCTGATATATTTTCATCCTTTCCTTTATATCTCTTACTCACCATGTTTTAGCATGGAACTTTGAATGCAGCACCATTTTGCAGAATCTTGATCATATCTTTTAAAAAAGATACTTGTGTATAAAAACAGTTCTTTCTCTTTTAAAATCTTCTTAACCTGGCTCTGATACTAACTTGTTTGATCCCACATCAATAGATCGAATTCCTTAAGCTTGTTAAGATTTATTTATATTAGAATAAATCACACCACTATAGTAGAAACTTTGTTTGAATGTATTAAAGATTATGCGGAATCTAATCTTTAATATTAAGAATTATCAATGAAACAGTAACTCAATGAACATACAATTCAAAAATAAGCTCCAATATTATTAATGATAATAATACGAATACTCTCAAAGTATTAGGGTTACAAATACCTTGAAGCTATGAATTATACGTCTAGTGTATATTTGGTTTTGGTTCTGGTACATCAAACTCTATGCCCGAGACTCCTTTATACCCAAAGTCCTAGTCGCTTTACAATACTTTCTAAGTATCTAAAATATTACCTATAAACAACTAATACATATCATATAGCAGTACACTAGCAAGCATTAACTTGATATTCACTAGCAGTAGTTATCAATTCATTAAGTTTAAGTCTATCCTCATCACTTGGAAGTGTGTTACCTCTTGCGATCAGTGAATCATTAGAATGTTTAGATACACTCTCAAACCTAGTTCGAGTAGTAGTATCCCCCATGATTTCTTGGCACCTAGGACCACCACCTGAAGTAGTTCCTAGGGAACTAGATTTATTAGGTGTTGCCTTGGATTGGGTCTTATTGATGTTACCATTGTCCTGCTCTGCTTCTAAGCTAGAAGTAGTAGTGGCAGCCCTCGCCAAACTATCACCCAACTCCATATGGATAGCCTCATCTGCAACATTTTCACTAGGATCACTAGACTGAGGTACATGAGTGTCCTTTCTCTTAGGCTTCCTAGGTTTTTGTGTCTTTTGAGGTTGAATTGATGATTTAATAATGGTGTGTGTGTGATGGGGATCAGTTGGAATTGTTGAACCTTCACCCAATTATGATTGGTTTTGTACCACCATCGTTTGAAATAAAGGTGTTACTCTACCAGAAAAACCTTTGCCTACCCTTCTTATATTTCCAAATATCGTTTTAGTGTGAGAGGGTGTAATATAAATTCTCTTATGAGTTGGCCTTCCATCAAGTTGTTGATCAAAAAATACTTGTACAAACCTTGGATACATTAAAAATTTGCCAGACACATTATCCAAGTTTCTAATCATACTTTCAAAAATGAATTTTGAAAAATTAAACTTCTGGTTTGTAGCTAAACAAATAATGGTAGATGCCATAGTACTACTAAACTCATTCCATGCATTAGTCTTTGGACTTAGACACTGTAAGATAGTATGGATTAGAAATTTCCATTGTGGGGAAAAAAGGTTTATAAAAGGTTAGTTTTTGTGAAATCTTCTCATACCCCATCAATGCAAGTTGTTCAAAAATAGTAGAATTTGGTAAACAATCAACACCTTCCTCATCTGCTAGTTGAAGATCTCTTCTAACAGTTGATTCAGTGATAATTATCTTCTTGCCATCTACTAGGGCATGCAACTGTTCTTCACCATTAATGTTTTTGGCCTTGATAGTAGACCAGAACTGTTCGATGCAAGAATTATATATAGTGGGATTAATCGTTAGTGCATACCTTATAGGGTGTGCATTCAAAAAATCTACTATTTGTTCAAACCTATCACTTTCTGTGGGTTTAGACAAAAATGCGACCATATTATGAGTATCAGCAAACTTTAGAGTCGTCATTTATGTTGGGTTTTGATAATGGATGATAACATTGAGTTAGGGTTTGTAGTTAGAGAGTATTTGAAAGAGTGAAATTGATTAAAGGATCGATTAAAACCCTTAATCGGCATATTTATGAAAAATAACCTCAACAACCCAGCAGTAGTAACCCAGCAGTAGTAAGTTATGCCTAACAACATTAACTTTAAGTCACCAGCATTAACTCCAATTCCATTCTAAACAGCTTTTCCATCATCAATTTAACACTTTTCTTTGCTTTTCCTGTAAAATGTTAGTCTAAAACCCAAGAAAACACAAGCCATAGCAATTTTTACAATTAGCACATTATTAATTATACCTAACGGTATTAAGTATAACTAATAGTAGTAACTCAGCAGTATTAAGTATAACCATCATTACTAATTATACTTAACAGCAGAAACTTTTAATGACATGAATAATAGTACTAATTCATACAAAACTCTACAAAAACATAAAGAGATAAAAGACTTTAAAGATTTAGCATTCCAATACTAACAATCAAATATTGAAATCTACTTACATCAAAAGCTTTTGTAAGCAAATCTGCAACATTCTTGTCAGTATGGATTTTGACCATTTGAATCAATTTCTTTTCATTGCAATCTCTAATAAAATGATGTCTGATCTCTATATGCTTTGTTTTTGAATGAAAAACATGATTTTTAATTATGCAAATAGTATTGTTATTGTCAATAAAGATCTTGGTATGCATAAAATTGTACCCATAATCAAGTAGTTGATTCTGAATCCAAAGCACTTGTCCACAACAACCCGGCAGCGACGCCAAGAACTTGATGTGTCGTTGTGCGTAGGTAATATTTATTATCAAGTTTTACATTTATATTTTGCCGAGTTTACCTAAAAACAACACTAACGGGCAGTGGACCCGATCAGTTGTAGCTTCGTTGGTAAGTAGGGTGTCGATCACTAAGAGCGATAGCGTTAATCCTAAGTCTACCAACATTTTAGTTGTCTATGTTAGTTCTAATCTAAGATAATCCTAATCCTAAGGTTTAAGGGGGGTTTCAGTCTGAGAGACTAGCACGAGTTTGGTGGTGACTTAAATCTACTTTAGTTACAATAACACACGCAAGCAGATAATCAGAAGATAAAAGAGCGGTCAAGCCTATTATAAAGAAAATGTATTAACCATGATTTATCAAATATAACGCAGGTTTGTTCATCAGTGCAATGATTTTCTTATATCGAATGGGCATATCATTCCTAGATTTAGGCGGTACTTCATTCTAAAACCTAGACACGCTAATTCTGTCACAATTAAACGCATTCGCATAAAGTATTCTATGTTGTTTATAATCTATCTTAGGAGATTAATAATGGTGATCTTATTAAACTCTAGCTCAATAAGACCTTACTAACTTACTGCTTAATGGCTCTTTATATACTAGTAGTCCACTGTCTAAGTCCTTACCAAGGAAATCAGAGCGTCATTTGTTGATCACAGGTCATCGACTAGTCCAACTTGTTCACTAAACCAATGGTAAGGATAGGTTATTATTTGTGATTCTATGATTCTAGATATATAAGTCGCTATATAGAGAGCTATCCCAGTTAATCTAGTCTACTTGGTCCAGACAACTAGATCTAGTTGATTGATAGGTCGCATACATAAGCACATAAGTGAGTATAATTTGATAAACATAATCAACAACCAACGAATAAGCATGCAATCGATATAAACAAACCAAACATTAAATCTTCATAAACATGGCTAATACCTAAAGGTATTAGCCAATAACCATTGTATCGAATACAAACATAATAAATGAATCAACTAAGGTAACCTAACCGAGTTACACGAATGATACCAAAAATTGAACGATTATTAGAGTATAGATGATTACAAGGTGTTTCCTATGGAATTAAGCACATTGTGAGACCTTCTTTGCTCTTCTTAGCTTTTGAAAATCAACTTCTGTGGTTAGGGTTTCAAAAATATATTTAAGCACACTTTAAACTTTTATTTAGGGATTTGTATTTATAGTGTCTGGAAATTCGTCGATACGCCGTATTGGTTGAGGTCAATACGGCGTATTAGGGGTTTCTTGGAGTAGGGACCACGATTATGATATTCCAGGATATTCTTCACTTGATCTTCAATACGGCGTATAAGCATTCTGGATACGGCGTATAAGGCTTCAAATCTTTGTGGTTTCTTGTGAAGTGCAGGCACAAATACCCCGTATCTTCCTTGATGGATACGGCGTATAGGTTGTCAGAATAGTAATCTTTAGATTTATTCACTTAAGCTCCAAAATGCGTACCTTTTAGCATAACTTCACCAATTACTCCATAATTACTGCAAATATAAAATATAAATAATTAAGTACCAATTTATGCAATAATTATACAAAATGGGTAAGAAACATGGGATAAATGATGCTATAAAAGTGACGTTATTTGATGTCATCAGTAATTCATTTCTTTATATGGCTTTGTATGTGTTACACGTCATACACTTTAAATCTTGTGGTCTGCATCATTGTTTAATTAAACCTATGAACTCACCAACGTATGTTGACGTTTTAAGCATGTTTATCTCTGGTCCTTAATTGCATGGTAAGCGGCTAGCTTACAGAGTCCATGATCATACCATCTGCTGAGAGTCACATTTCATGGAATTTTTATCTTAATACTCGTTGATGTAATGAAACATATCTTTTGCTTCCGCTATGACTTTGAATATTATTACCTTATGTAAAATTTATTTTTAAATTAATTCAACGATGTATTTTTCTAAAATTTCCATATAGTGGTCATTCTCTTGTATCTTGTATTTCTCGTATTATGATGTAACGCTCTCGGTTAACTTTCTGTTGCATGATTTTGGAGGTGTTAAAAATTACCTCCTCTTTTTTTAAGTTTTTCCACATAAATTTGACACATATATTTTTATGCGCTTTTTTCTCTAACAAATTATTCCACCAAAAATTTTAATTTGACCTAAATGGATTCAATTTTGACCTTTTTTAACCAATCAGGTCGCATGATTTTGCCTACGTGTCAAAATCAAGCGTTCTTATTGGTCCAATTCTTTATAAGATCAAATCTTATAAAAAAAACTCTGAAATGATGTAATTCTTTTATATATAAAAGATTGAAAAATGTAGATTGAAAAATGTGAAGAACATTTTACAACGAATAGTAATTATCTTAAGCATATACTAAAATTTTAATAATAAATAGCATATATTTCTTTTCTATGCATATAAGATAACTATTTCATCTTTTACAATAGGGTTTATGGGTACACAAATTGTCTTGATTTTACATTTTTCTCTTGCTTACTTTTGAATATGAGGAAATAAATAAATAATCTATTAGACTTGAAGTTTCAAAAAATGACATTTATCTAATTTGTATTTTCACTTTGTAACATACTAGTTATTATAACTCGTTGAGCACAGGATTAAAAAAAATTATATATTGTTATCGGTTGAAAATCAAACAACTTAACGTGTTCTAAATAGTTTATTAAATGAAAAGAAATCAAGAGGGTAGTTAGAAATCTTATATGTATATGCATTTATTTATTTATTAAATGAAAAGAAACCAACGGTTAGAAATGAACTTGGCTAAGAAAAATTGAAAACATGCTTCTTTTTATAAGTAATATCATGATGAGTTGATTTGTCTTGAAGTAACCTAAGCAACTGCTAAGAATTAATTTTTATGTAGCTTCTACGATATATACAGAAGAATCAAGTACACAGAGTGTAACACCCCCATTTTTATATGTCTCAGCGGAATGGTCATTTGGGGTGCTACGTCATAATATAACAACTCAAGCATAGAAAACGACTCGAAAGAGAAGGTTTTAAATACATTCATTCGAATAACAATTTTCATCTAGTCCCATATATTGTTTCATAATTCATACACATTTTTGCAAATCATCTTTCGAATGATTTTAGTTTTATTGGGCCTTCAAAACATTTAGGTTTCAATAAGCGGACAACCAAAATCTCATCGCCATATTACCTTTCCAAGGACTGAGATAAAACAGCTAAACGTCAACACCTAATGTGAGTGAATTCCATAGAGGTTTATATTTATATATAAACAATAAAATTTCCGAACACAAGTATCATTTCTCAATATTCATCAGGATATAACGATGTGGCCAAGGCAAAGTTATATCGGGGGTTTATTTATAAGGTCTCATGACATTGAACGTTACCATCTAATTATGTTGGGGTTCCCAACAAGGTATGCCTACTATACACCCTCGCTATGAGTGCATATTATTCTCTATACAACGCATCCGTTGTGTCATATTCCCGACACTTGACGATAGCCAGTCGTCACGGATTGGAGGTGGCAGCCTCCAAATAGTACTATTCCATGTATAAGCGTCTACCATTTCCCGGTAGTTAACAATTCATGATTTCCGCAGGTCTTTTATCTAGCGAGTTAAGCTAACTTATAATAATAATCGAGGCAACTAGCATATCTATCTCCTTGTGTTCTATTTTTAAAAACAAGCATGTTATCTCCCTCGCGGGTTATATAACATTAAAGTGTAAAAAATGTGAGGCTCTGAATCACTTAGTGATGTCGGTTCGAGAAGAATATAGATGTATTAAAAACTTTGGATTTAGGCGTCGTGCAATAACCAAGACCTATACAAATTGTAACGGGTCTTAGGTTTCTAGTCGATAAAAATTAACGAAAACTCATAAATTAAATAAGTATATGTATACATGTAGTTTATATGATGATCATGCTCTTGCAACATATTTATATCACACTTATAGTTTTCTAGGTTTTTAAATTATTTTTATTTTGCCCATTTTAATAGTATTGTCCAAATTAGTCCAAAAAGCCCAATAGGCCCATTAAGCAAGCCCATTAAGTTATTAGGTTGATATTATCACTCAAAGACCAGGTCCTAGCCCATCAGTTAGGTCCAAGTGGATTGGGCCTAAAGTTAATTCCATATAGTCCAATTTGTTACATTAGGCCTAGTGGCCCAATAAGGCCTTATGGCCCATTTAAGCTTATAAATGGCTCTTGTTATAATTTTTTGGGTTCTCGAGGTTGGGATACTTTTATTATTAGTATGTTAGCCTTTTAAAACTTCCAATAAGTGGGTCCTACCATATAACAACCCAAGAATTTTCATCAACCTATTTTACTATGATCACAATTATACGGGGAAATTTTTCGCTTTATTACATTACTTGCATTGTCAATATCTCAGTATGTCATGTAACTTACATAACTAAAGTAGACGAGCTCACGCAACCTATCTATGGCAATCCTGTCTTCATATATGTCAAGCAAATATCATAAAATGTCAAGTTAATATATTAATATCCTTATTACAAAGTACATTATTCCTATAATGTACCATTCGTAACGTTATATCAAAACGGCGCTTAAACGTTTACCGTATGCTCTAACCCTAAATTCATGATAGATTACATCTAATTGTGATTGCAGAAAACTACTAAAGCCATTGTACAGTAATATTTCATATAATTTGAATTATAAATAACTACTCCAGTCACAAGTTTAAGTCCTTAAAAGCACAATGTACAATTCATTAAGCATGATCTCTAAAATAGCCGTTTTACCTCTGTTTTCATTCCAGTTTCTTCACCACCACTCTTGTGCAAGCTACTACACTCAATGTACAATGTGTAAACCCTAATTATTCTATTCATAAGCTTTCATACACATTTTTACACTCAAAACCCTAATTCAAAAGTCAGAAACCCTAACCCGAGAAAAATAGTAAATCATGACCCGTTTCTTGTTTTTATCCATATACCACAACCACACTCAAAATAAGTTGTAATAGCTTAAAATTACAACATTAACAATCATTCCTATCATAATTTTATCATTTCTCAAACAACAATATTCAAGAATTAAACCCAGAAAACCCTAATCTAGTTTTAACCCTAAAAACCTAAAACCTAAAACTAGGCCCTAGTTCAGAATCGGATCAGTCTATAAAACATAAGATCTGAGAAATATCAATAGGATCTGGATATTAAGTGAAAACACTAGGTTGTCTAGACCTATGTCCTTGTGATCATTTTTTCCGGTGGAATCAACCCGATTCGACGTCGGATGAATTAGTTACAGCCGAAATGGCAAAGGTACGCAGATTCTGCACACCTGTAGTAAATGACTATTATCTCTAAATTTTTCTATAGTAACCCTCAAATATGTAAAACTAAAACTGTTTGTTAGAGGACTCAAATATCTAAACATTGCTCGGTGGTTTGAGCTTCTAACGGATTACAGGTTTGTAAATGGCAACTTTTTTACCGTGAATGATGTTGGATGTCAAAACAGCCATGTATAAATCAAACCAAACACCCCTAAAACGTCTAGAACCACCTCCAACTTGCATTCTAGCCTTCCTTACTCATCCCCTAGCCTCTCCACATCACCCCCATGTGTCCTAACCTGATTATCAAAGTTTCTTGGCCTCTAAGTGTTGCTAACACTATAAATAGAAGCACATATACTTCATTCTAACTCATCCCCCACTTCTTCTTTCTATAACATAATTGAGCAAATATTCTCTGCTCCATATGATCCTAGGATCATTAAGAAGACAAAGCAAGCGAAGCTTTGAAAGATTTGAAGCCTCCGGGAACAAGATACAAGGCGTTTACTGGTGGAATTGCTAACCCGAGAACGACCCATTTCCACTCATTTTTGCTCTTGAAGCTCAAACCAGGTTTGAATGTTCTACTTCTGCTACTATACCCTTATAATGTTCATATGATCCTAAATATACTCTTGTTAAAGTTTCATAACTCAATTCATGCTCATTTTCCATTTTGATCCAAAACCGTACACCCGAAACCCTAATTTTATGTTTTTCTTAAAACTAAATGTTATAATGATTAAATATTGTTATAATCTATCCTAGCATGCTTAACTAATGTTAAAATAACCACTTTATTGATTAATGAAGAAATTTGATCTTAAAACCCGCACGTTTACGTTTTGAAACCCTAATTTGACCCGTTTTGCTTCCTAGCTTAACGAATCGTTATTCTAAACTTTCGTTGCGTTAAATCTTCATATTTTAGTTTATTATAACTTATAAATGTCTATTGAAATGTTAAAATAAGCTTGCATGGCAATTTGGACATGTTTTGTAAATATTATCCATGCAAAAGGTATATTATCGTAAATTTATGAAACTTATAATAAAGGGTGAAAATGGTCATTTTATCAGTTGATAACTATAAGGGACTATTAGGTCACTTTCCAATAGTATAAGGTTTTACTTGGTATATCTTTTAAACTTGAAGGACCAAACTCGTAAAAGTGCAAACCCCAAGGGTATATTTTGCCACTTTTCAAACTCAAGGGTCTAAAATGTAACATTTTGAAAAAGTATAAAATCATGTTTAAAACCTTACAAGACATAACTTTAATTAACGCTTCTCGTGCTTAACATTTCTAGATATTGATTAAAACGCTTAAAACCGATTATATCATATCACAATACTAGGGAGCTTCATATTAAGGAGTTTCATCTTGGTATTACGTTCTGACTGAGTTGTTGGGTTTACGATTTAAAGTGCCCTAGCTCCTCAAACGTTTACTGAATGACTTCTGAATTATGATGGGCCCGATACAGTGATACAATAATTCCAAACTCCTTTAATCAAAACTCATTAAAACTCTTAAAACTAAAGTTCTAGAGTACAATCTTCCTAAGAACTTAAATAATTACTCAGGTTGCGTGACGTGGCTGTTTACTATCATTTTGTGGTATATCCTATATCATAACACGGGGTCGATTCTTGGATTTGGCTAGTTTCTTAGAGAGAGAAACACTTGAGAGAGAATATCTTAGAGAGAGAAAAAGTGTTTTTCTATGAAAAGGAAAATGACTAGCTTGCCTCTTCCAAAGTTGGAAGAGGCTATATATAGTACTTACAATATACCGGGTATTCGTACCCGACTTAAAACCAAAAAACGTACTATTAACTATTAAACTACGAGCTATGATAAACAGTAAATACACGGGGTGACCGAGTCTTTTTCTAATATCTAACAATCTCCCCCTAAGGGAGGTCACCCCTGAAAATACCAAACTTTAATCACTTCAGTCTTTAGCTCGTAGACATTTGATATCTTGTACATTTGGGATAGTAATCTTTTGATTCATCTTACGCTTGTCTTTGACTGTGATCTTGAGCTTTCTTGAGATCATCGCCCAAACATAATCTTACATCATCTTGTGATGGATCGCTATCTTGTGCACTTGTGAAGAAATACATGACATCAGAGTTTGCGGAAGCTTTGACACCTTTATGAGGTCTTTCATAACTTCATAACAAGTGTAGGTCGTGTCTGAGCATTCGGTTATCCACTTGATATCTGAGGTGCTGCGAATTTCCATCTCCATCTCCATCTTTAAGATATCCTGTAATGAAACAGTTAGTAATAAAGAGAAAAGTGATTTGAAAAGTCAGACTAAGTGTTTCTTATGAAAATATTTTGTAACACTTCGAAAGATTTGATTGCCTTATCAATATGATCAATATCGCGTCAATTCTTATATGGAATCAGTTTGATTCACAACAGATACGCTCCATCGTTTCTTTCCAGTTGACACATGTTTAACTTCTTGTAGAATCGCCAAGTCACTACCAAGGCTTGTTTGAAGTTAGGCTCTAGACAGGATTTTCCGTCGTCATACGCTGAACAACCATCGTTTTCACTCGGATGTTTATTGGGGCATATCACAAGGATAATGCGTAGGACTCTTTAGGATAGACTTGGTTCCTCAGAACTTTTGGTGTGAAAGACAAGAGTATTGGATACGTGTCCCATAACTGTGATTAATTGACGAATCTCTTTTTTTTTGGCTCTAGACTCAATAGTGCGTTTTGGTTCTAGTAATCGGAGGCTGGAGCTGACTGCCACCTGTTCAATATCAACTAACTCGGAGTGAGAAAGTCAATAGATAACGTGTTTTAGTCTCCGTGAGAATTGAAACAGAAATCTTTTGAAAGATTCTGAGTGGCTAGGGAGGGTTGTGCATTGCATCACTGGGTCCATGATGATGTCGATATTCAATGTCAGCAATAAATCTTAGTAATCTTCTGGGCAGCATATGATTGAACCCGGTTCTGCCTAAGGGAATGGATGGCTTCTTTCTTTACACCCTTTATCTTTACAATTCTTTTTAATTCTTCAACCCCTTCAGTGCATACCGAGATTTCATGACTAGAACCTTGTTGGGTTTATTCCAGTACTAGCTCCATCTCAGTCGACACTTTTCCCTTATTCTCGCTTTTACTCCTTTTACATGTCATACCTAAGGACCTCTACACTAACTAGTGGATTGTCCCTGGGTAGATCCCTCCGGTTATGGCTGGATCATTGAGAATAGTACCTATACCATACCAAAACCTTATAAATCCAAATTAAGTAAAATGCTCATGGTCGGTCCTTTTGGTAAAGTTCTCCTTTCCATAAAACCAATTGTAAAATTCAATTAAGGTACTTATTGATATTAAATATCAAAGCGGTTAGTCCTCGATCGTTTTTTTGAAATTTTTTTTTCAGAGAACGCTACCCCCTCAAATGTGCTTTCGGCTATTCAAGATTGTTTAGAGTTTGGGCGGAGGTATATGGTCCTAGTCTAATAATCACTGTTATTTTTTTACACATTTTTTAATCACTGTTTTCTCCCTTATCAAAAAATTTTAAAACCCTTTGACATTCTTGGTTATCAAATTGATTTAAATATGTTATAAAATTTGGGAGAAAGTGTGGGGCATTAATCGCAAGTCGTGTAAGAGACATATATATGCTCCCCCTCAATCGTTGGAAGGATTATAAATTACATCTACCCCCCAAAAACCCTTTTTAAAAAATCATCAAAAGATTAACTACCTACTAATGTACAAGGTATATTATTCACAATAAGAGACAAAATTGACCTTTTTATTGTAACGAGGATGTCGTCACGTTGTTCTGTTGATCAGCCTGTAGTCAATATCTCTTATTCTTCCTCCAACAAAGCTTTCTAGACTTCGAAAGATCCTTCTGATCTGTAGTCTTTTCTCAATCGCAGTGATGAAGTCTTTGCTTCTTCTCTTGTCATCCTCTGACCACTTCCTAGTTTCCATGCCCTTATTGTACTCGTACAGATGAAAGTCTTTAACCATGTGGTCCAGCTTTTCCATGACTCTTGTCAACGTCCCATCACTAAACTTGTGAAGCTCATTCAGCCTCATCAACTTTCTTTGATCATTTCTGTCTCTGTAGACAACGGCTCTTGGCTTAGGGACTATCGTATAATCTTCTTTGAAGTAATAGTCGGCTGCATCCCAATTTGGACGTTCAAGGTTGATCTTTGTTGATAACTCTCAATCCAGAGCTGTAAGGGTCTCCAGACGATTCCTGATCACCAGGTTTTTCTTTTCAATGGTTGACTGCTGTGTGAAGACTAGTCTTGTCTGTCTTGGGCAGATGGTTGAGCTTTTCTTGAATATTGAGTAGGAACAGATCTTCAAAATCATTTCTTTATCAGTTGACCTGATGGAGTAAGTTGAATCTTGTTTCTCCTCACCTTGTTCCCTTTTGGTTCTGATAATCTCCTTCGGACTCTTTTCAGATTCTTGATTCTGGATAGACTCTGGGCCAGGCAGCACAGAGTGTTTCTCGATTAAATCTGCAGTGTGTCGTTCAAGAACCTTAAGGAGAGCATTATCAAGTTTTGTTCCTAGATATTTATCAACAGCCGTAGGAACTTGGGATTCTATTGAAGCCAAAACATCAGCAGAGTGATCAGTCTTCTTCACTTCAGACATCTCTTGCTCCAATCTTGCCACTCTTAGCTGAAGGGCGATGAATGGAGTGATTTCAGGGAGAGATGTGGTGATTGTTGTAGCTTCCGTGTTGATTGGTGGAGGAGTGACCAGTGATGACGGCTTAGTAGATGAGACATCTGTGAAGGGAGCGATCACTGGAGGAGTTGACGTGACGGTTTGATGACTTGGATCAGGTATGGTGGAATCAGACTCATCTACAACTTTAGATTTCTCCTGATCATCTTCGGTTGGTTTGTCATAAAGAAATTGATCCCCAAAGTTATCAGTGTCTTCGAGATTTTTCATGGATGACATAGAGCCAGAATGACTTTCTGGATTATCATCGATGACACGTTCGTCTGTTATGAGCTTCAGGTTTTCATGAACCTTTGGGTAGGCTGTAGCGAGGAATTCATCATCCATGTGCTCAGGGTTTGGTCCAGCAAGAGACACATGTAATTTTCCAGAGTCTGATCCAGTCTGGTCTTCTTTCATGGGCTCAGGGTCTGGTCCAGCCAGAGCCTCATGTGCTTTTCCTCATCAGGAACCCCTGGCTTGGATCCAGTTCCTTCACTTGAGACTCTAGAGACGACTGTGGACTCATCAGGAACCCCTAGTATGTTACCAGTTCCTTCATTTGAGCCTCCAGTTCTAGGCTGTCTCTTGCTCATTTTCTTGCTTTCCTTGAGAGCTTTCATTATGTCAGCAGCCTCTTGTTTAGCAGGAGTAAGAGTTTGAATACCCTTGAGCTTCTTAGACGAATCAGAAGACCTCTTCTTTGACACAATAAAGGAATCTCTGAAAGCAATACCAGACTGTCTTCTTTGTGTGGGCTCGGGTTCAGATTCAGACACAATTCTTGCATGAGTAGCATGAACTTCTCTTGCAACAGCTTCTTCTTCAGCTTCAGTTAAGCTGATAGATTTACCCAATTCCAAAGCTAAGTCTGGTTTAGGGACGATGTTGTCATGCAGGAAAAAAGATCACCACTCAGAGTAAACCATTTTTCATCAAGTTTGAAAGCTATAAACCCCAGTCTTTGCATCATGAGTCAGAGTATTCCAGAACAGCTGAATGTAGATAGAAGGGAATTTGCTGATGCAGTGAATGCCCTAACGAAGTTTGTGTTCTTGAAATATCAACTGAAATGTGGAAGATAGGATTCTTCTGCAACTTCTGTAGATCTTAGAGAGAAGGTTTCCACTTTCAATCTGTATACTGTTCTAAGCATATGAAGGATCTGGGCCATGAAGCACTGAGTATTTCCGAATTAAATCTGCTAGTTGTTTTCACTGTGTCGTTCACAAGAATCTTAAGGAGAGATATCAAGTTTTGATCCTAGATATTCATCAACATACGTAGGAACTTCGGATTATTGAAGCCAAAACATCAGCACAGAAGTGATAATCTTCTTTACTCAGACATCTCTTGCTCAATCTTGCCAACCTCTTAGCGGAGGGTGATAAGAAGTAATTTCAGGGAGAGATGTGGTGATTGTTGTAGCTTCCGTGTTGATTGGTGGAGGAGTGACCAGTGACGAAGGCTTAGTAGATGAGACATTTGTGAAGGGAGCAATTACTAGAGGAGTTGACGTTACTGTCTGATGACTTGGATCAGGTATGGTGGAATCAGACTCCTCTATAACTTTAGATTTCTCCTGATCATCTTCGGTTGGTTTGTCATAAAGAAATTGATCCCCAAAGTTATAAGTGTCATCGAGATTTTTCATGGTAGAATAGAAGAACCAGAATGATTCTGGATTTTTCTTCGATGAAACTTTTTCGTTGTTTGGAGCTTCAGGTTTTTCATGAACCTTTGGGTTGTGCTTGTCGCGAGGAATTCATCATCCATGTGCTCAGGGTTTGGTCCAGCAAGAGACACATGTAATTTTCTAGAGTTTGATCCAGTCTGGTCTTCTTGCATGGGCTCAGGGTCTGGTCCAGCCAGAGCTTCATGTGCTTTTTCAGGGACTGATACAGGAATGCTTGCTCCTGATGTTACTGTAGACGAGTCTACTTCACCTTGATCTTTGTCACCTTTAGGACGGTAGACGTGTCTACTTCATCTTGATCTTTGTCACCTTTAGGAGCAGCGGATTCTGTGTCACTTTCAGTTCTTTCTGAATCAGAAGTGGATGAAGGTTCATGGATCTCTTTATCTGATGTGTCATCATCGGGTTGAGAAGAGGGTCCAGTTGTCGAATCAGGAGGAGTTTGATCCCGCCTAGCAAGGATAAACTGATCAGTAGATCTTTTCTTCTTTGACATATCGATCAGGGAATGAGCTACTTGTTCTTCAGATACAACGGCCTTTCCCTTTCCCACTACTTCATGCAGTTTGGGAGTTGTTTCTGACACTGGATCCCTGATCGTTACTCCTCCAACAGGTGCCTGACGTTGAGGCAGTAAGGCTGGATCCAAGCTGAGCTTGATAGCTAGTTCCAGGTCAGCATCATCACCTTCTCCTTTTCCCTTTTCTTGATGTGTCTCCAAACTCAACTTCTTAGCTAGTTCGAGATCAGGATCATTACCTTCTTCTTGAGGATTAGATTCTTGTTGAGCTTCATCTTCTTCGTCAACAAGATGGAAAGTAGGCTTTCCCTTTCTAATTTTCTGTGGAAGCTTACGCTTGGAAGGTTTCTTTGTCGGAGAAGGAGCTGGCTTGGATTGTTTGACTGGTGTGGTGGTTGTGGGCTTCTTGGGTGTAGCCCGCTTTGTTGCAGGTTGCATGCTTGCACTTCCTTGAGGGGTTTTCTTTGTATTAGCAGCAACCATTTTCAGATACTTGGGATAATAAGAGGATTGTTGAATGGCTTCAGTTATCAGGGGATCGGGGATTGCCATTCCAAACACTTCAACTGTCTCACCTTTAGGGACAAACTTGAGATTTCCTAAGACATAATCATCTCCAGTGTGATGAACAGCAGAATCAGGACGACGATGGATGTTGTTATTACTTGCCAAGTAATAGATTATTACTTTGGAAAATCGTCCATAAGGGATGAGGAGAGGAGTTGCTTTCTTCTTTGGGTTCTTCAGACTGGCTTTGTGGCTTGCTTTGTGCACCTCCTTGTTGGCCATTCTCTAGCCGTGACACCCAAACACCCCTAAAAACCTTCCACCTTGCAATCCTATCCAACCTCTAGACCTAAGGACTCTTCATGAGCTTCAACTCAATCACCCCCTAGCTTTCTCCATACGTCAAGAAAGATCATGAAGCTTTTAGTTCTCCATGCCTCCATTTTAGTATAAATAGGGTCCTTGGTTGTTCATTACAACTCGCACCACATCTCTTCTTTCTCAAACCCTAAGGGCAGCAATCCTTTGCTCCCATATGATCCTAGGATCATAAAAGACATTCAATAGTGAAGCCCTAAGATTGAAGGCCCCATCGGGAACGATACTAGGCGTTGACGAGTGGAAATACTACCGTAATGACATTTCCCCATTTTTGATCATTGAAGTCAAACCCAGGTTTGAAATGTTCTAATTCTAGCTACTTACACCCTTATAATGTTCATATGATCTAAAATATACTCTTTGTTATAGTTTCATTATCTCAATCATGCTCATTTTCCTTTTTGATCCAAAACCGTTACACTCGGTATCCATAATTTGCGTTTTTCTTAAAACAAAAATAAAATCACATTAAATCAAAAAAACTAAATGTTATAAGGGTTTTTAAATATTCATTATTATCTATCTAGCATTATTATATAATGTTAAAAATATCCATTTATTGATAATGAAGATTTGAAGTTAAAACCTACGCATTTACGTTTTGAAACCCTAATTTGACCCGTTTTGCTTCCTAGCTTAACGAATCGTTATTTTAAGCTTGTGTTGCGTTAAAACTTCATATTTTAGTTTATTATAACTTATAAATGTCTATTGTAATGTTAAACTAAGCTTTGCATCGGTAATTTGGGACATGTTTTGTAATTATAATCCATGCAAGGGTATTATATCGTAACTTTTATGATATTAATAACTAGAAGGGCTGAATTAGTCAATTTTATCAAAGTTATAACTATAGGGTATATTATGTCACTTTCAAAGTACAGGTTTACTTTGGCTATGCTTTAAAAGTTGAAAGACCAAAGTCGTAAAAATGCAAACTCCAAGGGCCTAATTGCAATTTTCCAAACCCCAGGGTCTAAAATGTAACATTTTGAAAAAGTGTAAAATCATGTTTAAAACCTTACAAGACATAACTTTAATTAACGCTTCTCGTGGATTAACATTTTCCAGTTATGGATTAAAACGCTTTTTAAAAACGATTATATGTCTTCAAAAATACTAGGGAGTCTTCATATGAAGGAGTTTCATCTTGGTATTTACGTTTTCTGACTGAGTTGTTGGGTTTAGAATTTAAAGTGCCCTAAGCTCCTAAAACGTTTAACTGAATGATTCTGAATTATGATGGCCCGAAACAGTGTATACAAGAAAATTCCAACTCTTCAATCAAACTCATAACTCTTAAAACTAAAGTTCTAGAGTACAATCTTCTTAAGACTTAACATATTTACTCAGGTTGTGTGACGTGGCTGTTTACTATCATTTTACTATATCAACCATCCCCGGTTAAGATTGTGATAAGGTCGTCAGCTTTCATTTCAGAATAATTATTACATCTACCTATCAGGTGAGATTCATAGCCTCGCTTTTACTCATTTACATGTTTTATAAACCCGCGAGGGGGATACATGCTCGTTACAAACTCTTTTACATACTCTTTTATCTTATAATAATGTGATTACTTTTTAATGACTTAGTGAGTTCATAGCCTTACTTTTAATCTCTCTAATTATTTCATAAACCTGTGAGGGGGATACATGCTATAAAGTATGGATACAAGTGTTTTACCAGACTATATGCTAATCTGATGTATCATTACAATCAATGTCTAAGTTATAAATCCTACAAGTCGTTAAATTTGACTTCAAGTCGTTAAATTGACTTTGGATATTAATCTGTTAGTTTCATAAATCCTACAAGTCATTAAATTTGACTTCGAGTCGTTAAATTGACTTTGGATATTAATGTTAGAGTAATAAATCCTACAAGTCGTTAAATTTGACTTCGTGTCATTAAATTGACTTTGGATGTTAATATGTTGATATTATGAGCTCTTCATGTCGTTAAATTGACTTTGATATGATAATGTGTTGATGACATAAGAACAAGACCAATCAGACCAAACAAGACAATAATGGGATAATACATTATTACTATGATTCATTGTGATTATTACTAATAACGGGTATATAATAACCTGACCCAAGATCATAACAATATCATTTTCATAATAATTATGTTTATACAATTATTTAATATTAACTTGTATTCAAATGTTTATATCAACTGATGAATATTCACTCTACCCATTGTGTAGACTTTTAGCTGTTTTTCTCAGTGTATTGTGCAAGTTGCTGGCATGGAGTCGCATGGACTCCTGAAGATGGACTGTAATTGTTATTTTCAAAATGATGTTTTAGATTTTGGGACCTGCATTTTGTAAAAATCTTTGAATATGATAAATGATAACTAAATTTTTCCAACAATGTCTCTTTTGAGTCGTTTTTTATGATTATGATTGTTGTATCCATGAAGTAATACCCCAGATTAGCTTCCGGACGGCTTATAAGTAAAAATGGGGGGTTAAACAGTGGCATAGAAACAGACTGTGGATGCAAATCCATACAGAACCCCGAAATATGTGGCTGCTTTAAGTTGCTTTGTGCACAAGGTGAGTTGGATTTAGAAATCAAACTACTTGATTATGGGTATAATTTAATGCTTACCAAGATCTTTATTGATAATAACAATACTATTTGCATAATTAAAATATCTTGTTTTTCATTCAAAAACAAAGCATATAGAGATCAGACATCATTTTATTAGAGATTGTAATGAAGAGAATTGATCAAATGTTTCAAAAATTCTTACTGATAAGAATGTGCAGATTTGCTTACAAAAAGCTTTTGATGTAAGGAGATTTCAATATTTGATTGCTTAGTATTGAATGCTAAAATCTTTAAAGTCTTTTATCTTCTTTTGATTTTGTTAGAGTTTTGTATGAATTAGTACTGTTATTCATGTCATTAAAAGTTTATGTTGTTAAGTATAATTAATACTGCTGGTTATACTTCATACTGTTGAGTTTCTACTGTTAGTTATACTTAATACAGCTAGGTATAATTAATATTGTGATAAATATAAAAATTGCTATGGTTTATGTTTTCTTGGTTTTTGGACTAACATTTTGCAGGAAAAGTGAAGAAAAGTGTTAAATTAATGATGGTAAGCTGTTTAGAATGGAATTGGAGTTAATGCTGGTGACTCAAAGTTAATGCTGCTAAGCATAACTTACTACTGCTGGGTTACTACTGTTGGGTGAAAGTTAATGCTGTTGAGGGTATTTTCCATAAATACTTCCATAACACCTTTATTTCCAACAATGGTGGTACAAAACCAATCACAAATGGGTGAAGGTTTAGCAAATCCAACTGATCCTCATCACACACCCATTTTTATTCAACCATCTCCTCAACCTTAAAAGACACAAAAACCTAAGAAGCCTAAAAGAAAAGACACTCATATATCTCAGTCTAGTGATCCTAGTGACAATGTTGTAGATGACGCTGTCCATAAGGAGTTGGGTGACAGTTTGGTGAGGGTTGCCACTATTGCTTCTAGCTTAGAAGCAGAGCAGGATAGTGGTAACATAACTAAGACTCGATCCAAGGCAACACCTAATGAATCTAGTTCCCTAGGAACTACTTCAGGTGGTGGTCCCAGGTGCCAAGAAACCATGGGGGATACTATTGCTCAAACTAGGTTTGAGAATGTATCTAAACATTCCAATGATTCACTGCTCGTAAGAGGTAACACACTTCGAAGTGATAAGGATAGACTTAAACTTGATGAATTGATGGCACTATGTACCACTTTACAAAACAGGGTTCTTGATTTGGAGAAGACAAAGACCTCTTAACATAATGAGATTGCTAGTTTGAAAAGGAGGGTCAAGAAGCTTGAAAAGAAAAATAGGTCAAGAACTCATAAGCTGAAGAGATTATACAAAGTTGGTTTGACTGCTAGGGTAGAATCCTCTGATGATGAAGAAAGTTTGGGTGAGGATGCATCCAAACAGGGGAGGATTGATGCTATTGATGCAGATGAAGAAATTACCCTGGTTAGTGTTCATGATATGAATGTTTCTGCTGGTGAGGAAGTTGCTGAAGAAGTAGTTGAAGTTATTAACACTGCTAAGCTAATTATTGATGCTGCTCAGGTTAGTGCTGCTGGTGATATAGTTAGTGCTGCTAGTGCTGCAACAACTGTTAGTGCTGCTACAACAACTACTGCTACAATTACAACTGTTGATGATATTACTTTGGCTCAAGCACTTGAAGAAATGAAAAGTACAAAGCCCAAGAAGAAAGGGATTGTTATACAAGAGCTGGGTGAATCTACAACAAAGATATCTTCACAACTATCTTCACAACAATCACAGGACAAAGGTAAAGGGATATTGATAGAACCTGTGAAGAAGAAAGATCAAATCTTACTTGATGGAATGAAACTGCTCTTGTCAACTACAAGTTGAATTTGTATGAAGAAGAAAGGACTTGCAAGAGAGAAGTTGAAAAGGTTACAAGAAGCATTATTGCCTTAGATGGAAACATGGGATGATATACAAGAAAGATGATGTTGATCATCAATTGGCTGATGAAAGATGCAGCACAAGAACAAGAAGAGTGTCTGTTGAAGAAAAATGGCTACATTATTTCACACAATCTTAGAGAAAAGAGGAAAAGCATTTTTTGCAGTTAAAAAGACCAGAAGAGAAAAAAGAAACAAACACACATAAGCTCAACAGAGAAAAAATAATGTGTACTTACCCTAAAGGACACATGGAGGATACAAGCTCAATGATTTGAAGTTGAAAGAGTTTGATTATATTCCAAAGATGTTTGACAGAGCATTTAAGAGGGTAAATACATTTGAAGACTTCTAAGACAAGAGTTGTAGACTATGCAAAGAAGAGAACAGGAACTAAGCTAGCACAAGAGATTACAAAGAAGTAAAAGGTGGAAGATGATAAAGAAACAGCAGAGATTAAAAAGTTAATGGAAATCATTCCAGATGAAGAAGAAGAAGTAGCAATTGATGCTATTCATTTCACTGTTAAGTCTCCAAGTATTGTTGACTGGAAGATTCATAAAGAATACTTTGAGACTAAAGATCATGTACATTTGAGACTTTCCATCAGCTCTTATTATTTGATAATAGCCTTTTCTTCCTTCTTTATGAATCTTCCAGTCAACACTACTTGAAGACTTGACAGCCAAAGGAATAGCATCAATTGCTACTTCTTCTTCATCTAGAATGATTTCCATTAACCTTTTAATCTCTGTTGTTTCTTTGTCATCTTCCACCTTTTCCTTCTTTATAATCTCTTGTGCTAGCTCAGTTCTTGCTCTCTTTTCATTGCCCTTCACCAACTCTGTTCTAAAGTCTTCAAATGTATTTACCTTCTTGAATGCTCTATCAAACATCTCTTGAATAGAATCAAACTCTTTCAACTTCAAATCATTGAGCTTGTATCCTTCCATGTTCTTTAGGTAAGTACACATTATCTTTCTCTGTTGAGCTTTTGTTGGTGGTTTGTTTCTTTTCTCTTCTGCTCTTTTAGCTGCAAAATGCTTTCTTCTTTTCTCTAAGAGTTGTTGAAATAATGTAGACTTTTCTTCAACAGACAACTCTTCTTGTTCTTGTGCTTGCATTCTTTTAGCCAATTGATGATCAACATCCATCTTTTACATGTATATCATCCTATGTTTTAATCAAGGCAATATTAGCTTCTTGTACTTTTTTAGCTTTCTCTTTTGCAAGTATTTCTTCTTCATCAAATACAGCTTGTAGTTTTAAAGCAGTTTCTTCATCAAGCAAGATTTGATCTTTCTTCTTTACAGGTTCTATCAATATTCCTTTACTGTAGGTCCTTAGTCTTGGATCTGATTAGCCTTTTGTAAGCCAATAGCTAACTTGAATAAATCCAAATCAACTATAAGAAGAGACACATGGACTATGAATACTATGTTGCTAATGCGGAATACTTAAACACAAGTACTAAGAAGAATGTGAAACTAACTTCGTATATTGCTATTGATTTCTATTAGGTTTTGATCCCCAAACACTATGTAGTAGAGTTCCTTTTATACACCAAGGAAACCCTAAAAGGCTTTATAAAACATGTGAAAGGATAATGCATATCCTTTCCTAAGATATCTCCTAAGATATATCTAAGATAACTATTATAACAATTTTGTTACATAACAGATTAACTAGACAAGGCCTCGTACTAACATATAGTTACTGCCAGATTAACTTAGTACTGCAGACGTTGAACTAATGTCTCTATATGACAGATAAAAAAGACTCAGATAACTACCAGATTAAGTCTGGTTACGTTAATAATTAGCTATTACTAGATTGTCGCGCCGCCTCTCTAACATGTACGCTGTCAGAGACGCTTGTGTACTCAGCTTTTCAATTGATGTGTTGTGTGACTTTTATTTTTGTAATGTTTCTCTTCTGTCCTCTATTTCGCACATCTCTCATGTCCCTCTGTGTCTATCTCGGTTGTTTTTTTTTCTGTTGTTGATTGAGTAAAGATAATCATATAGAAATCTTGAAAGATCACAAGTGAATTCAAGTTATGGGGAGAATTGTTAGGATTATGTAACATACTTAAGTCTGGTAGTTATAGAGTTAAGTCTTATAGACATAGTTAAGTCTGCCAATACTAAGTTAAGTCTGGCAGTACTATAGTTAGTACTGGCCTTATCTAGTTAAGTCTGTTTATGTAACAGAATAGCGATAATAGTTATCTTAGAGATATCTTAGGAGATATCTTAGGAAAGTATATCAATATCTTTCACATGTTTTATAATCCTTTTAGGTTTTCCTTGGTGAATAAAAGGAATCTACTACATCGTGTTTGGGGATCAAAACCTACTAGAAATCATCAATCACTATACTAATTTATATACACAATTCTACATAGTCATGATTTTAAGAATCTCTCACCTTTATCTCACTTTGTGTGTGTGTGTTCTGTGTGTCTAAATTTCGTCACTAAACAGTATCTATATTTAGTCGATATCGTTGAGTGACATATAGGTTCTTCCAAAATCTAACAAACTTCACATCAGTCACCTCCATCTCACATTACCCCCTTTCCACCAACTCTCTATACTCCCCCCATACTCTCTCTCCACCCTCCCTCCCCCCCCCCACCCCCCCCACCATACCATTTCCACTATCACTACTCATACCCTCTCCTCACCCCACCAATCAATCCATCCTCCAATCAGACCAACTAACCCCTCATACAAATCATCACTCCTCCCGTCAAAAAAGATCTCTCTAATCTGTGGTCTCTCCAGCTCTAAGACACTTCCTGTATCCACTCTCCTATATCTTATAAATCTCTGATTCTCAGTTATATCGAGAGATAGATCATATATACGTCTTAAAATTTAAACACTCATAACGCCACATCTGTCCATTGGGTACTTGTAAGAAATTGTATATACCCACATCTATATCAATTGAGTTTCTAGTCTCCATGTCCACAATAACTCTTCCACTCCTGATAAAATCCCTGTGACTATGTGTACTCTAGAGTGTGTTCATCTGAGAAAGATCACTCCCCTTAACGACTCTAATGTCTGTAAGAAGAGACTAAGTTACCCCTAAATCCAATACTATTTTATTGCTTCTTCTGTACTCCTAAATATATGTCCTATGCACAGCCCACCTCACCTTAACTCTCCCCTCCCCCCACTCACTTACCCCACCCAATTCACCCCACTGTCTGTGTACAGATCATTGATATGAACACATAAAACTCAGTTTCTAATCTGCATATTATATCTCTCACCAAGTGACTATGTACAATACTGACAAAGTACCAATCAAACTAAGTTAATATTGTGCTACACATGAAATGTACCTATCTGTGTGTGTGAGTTATTACTACCTAGACACTTTTCCAGTGTGTCTTGTTAAGATGAGACTACAAATGCTCAATAAGTGTCCCCTCTCTATACTTCTATGTAAGATACCCACCCAAGAAAGAATCCTACTCTCTCAAAAATCCACTCCTATGAATGTGTACCTCTGTTGTCCAATCATCCCTATTCAGTTCCTCCCCCTCCCCAGTGTGCATGTCACAGTCTCTCACCAATGTGTCAACTGACCCTCATTCCACCTTTTATTTGTCACTTAGTGTGCATCCCCATCTATTAAGATTCTCGACTATCTCCTGTGTGTCTAAGAATCCTTAATGACTCTCAGATTGTACATCACATATAGACTAATAATAACGTATATGTGTACCGATGCACCTTAATTGTATAGCTGTTACACATCATAATTTATTTCTTACTATGCTAGACAGTAATGTAGTAAATGTCACAGTTCATGCAAGAACAATAATTATACAACTGTTATACTCATGTGTCTACTTCTCACCACGTGTGACTCAAACATACCTCTTCGCAGCCTGTATGTTCTATCAGTAGTACACACGCTCCATATACTATATTTACCACTAATCACTCTGAAATCTAGTCACTACCGCTATATGTTAACGAGATCTAAGTCAATCTAGAGAAATTATTAAACCTTATCACCCAGCAAAGACCATATTTCTTTTTAGATAACCAAAACCTATCCTTGTTACACTCAATAGTAACCACAAAATCTCCAAGACAGATCTTTCAAAAAAGTCATTAAACAAGACTAATAAATTAACATACATTAATAAAAGATCATCATCCAATAAAACTAAATTAACATCATAAAAAACATTACTCCTAACCAGTCTCCACTCATCCAATAGGTGTATATTGAGATGAGACTCTACCAAAAATATCACTGTCTAGACTATGATCCACATAGTACTAAGTCTAGAAAACAAATCAACCTCTCTCCTCACATAACACCCTGTACCTCAAATCCCCATACAAAACCCAAACCCATCACTTTATCTCTCCCACTTAGGTTATATGCATGTCCGAAAACCATCACACCTCTCCAACATAAACCCAATCTCTCGACATCTATGTACGCAGAGTTTCAAAGAAACTCCCATCTCCACACCATCAGATATAGAAAGTAACTAGATATGTCATAAAACTCAACAAACAAAGAGGAAACATATCTCACAAATATCTATATAAAGAATGAATAAAAGAGAGTGTGAACAGAGTAGAGAAGACACGAAGAAGATATAGACAAAACCTCTCTCTCCTGAGATCCTAATAACTATAAGTGTACACTACACCAAAATAGTGTGATAGCTCTTCTGAAGGTCTCATAATCAACTAAACTCCCAAACAACCCCTCCCAAAAATAAAATATTCATTCCAACAAACACTGTCCCTCCATGTGATCGTGTTACCTAGTTATCAAAATAGACTGTGTGTGTAACAACATTACTATCATCGAGTCAATAGTGAGAAGATCATTCCTATAACTTCCTTCTACTCTCTCTATATCACAACTCCCCTCTCTCCTCTTTCCACCTCCTCTCCACACCACAATCTACTCTGAACTAAGATAATAGAGTGAGTAGATGTATTCGAACGATGAACCATCTAAATAGAGAATAGCTAGCATAGTGTGATCACTGTGTTCAATCTAAGTTAAGTCTCCTATGCAAGAATCAATCTTTTGTGCTAGTCTGGGATATTGTGTAATCTAAACTTTTACTCACAAATCAACCAAAACAATGTGTGTTTTGAGTATCAGTTTGAGATAAGTGTTCAATAGAATGTGCATCCTATATCTCAGTAATCTAGTCTCAGGAGAGTTGTGTGTTGACTGTGTCACACCCAAAACCCTCTTTAACTACAATGATACATAAATATATTCTTGTCGGATAGAATGTTAAATATGTTGTACCTATTTAGACACCATTATGAGACTATTACTCTCTCTCACCATAGGAAAGTTTAATGATATGTGTTGTGTAGCTCTGATGATGTGTAATAGTAACATAAATTATGATGCGCTATTATTTAGTGATAGTAGAGTTGATATGTTTATCTCTAGTCTCAATCATATTTCAGTTTTGAGTTTTGCTTATCTTACACAAAGCTAAATATATTATCTAATTAATAAGTGTTTCTAGTTGCATTGTATTTGTGAACTGGCTCCGATTGGTGTAGAGCTTCTAGTAGATGCTCGCTCCGATGCTCGTGTGTAGTTTAGATTGTGTGTGCTGTGTTATGTGTTGTGTTTTTAGATGTGTAAACGCGTTGCTTATGATTGTCTATTGACTGTTTCATCAGCATTCTACTCGTCTTTCATGTACTGGTGATGACAAGATCTGTAGATTCTCACATCTCACCCTAACCTGGTACAAATCTTGTATGATGTTCTCATCTTCTAAACGTGAACTGTAGTGCCAGTGTGTATATGTTCCTTTTTATATGCAGCATGAAGATTCTGTGGTCAGTTGACTGGTCTAAACTCTCTGTATCTGTCTGGTCTCGTATGTCATAATGAATGCCACATGGAGATTTGTCTGTTGACCTTGTTGTGCTTATGTTTGTAGAAATCAAACTGTGTAGAGAAGTTGTGTAGTTAGATTCGCTGTACTATGTGTGCTATGCGTAGTAATATAGAGTGTTCTGTGTGACTATAGAGTATTTGTGATCTGAGATGTTGTGGAAGCGTCCTGCTCTCTTTTCTAACATTAGCTTCGCTCTCATTATGTTAAATGGTTTTGTCTTCTCTCAAATCAACGAACCCTGTTTTTTAAAGTAGTACATAGTGCAATAACTCATCAAGTTTAAGTCTATCCAACACTATCTGAAGTGTGTTACCTTTACTGAATCATAGAATCTATTAATTCGAGTCAAAACGCATAAAAGTTCACCAAAGCCCCAAAGATTATATTTTTATATAAATCTCAACACTACTTATTTTTAAAATTCTCTCTCCTCTCTTTATAATTCCACTTTACCCACTTAAACTATTATTTAATTTACACTCAACAAACTATAATTCATTTTAAGATCTGTATTAATTTTCTGTACTAAAATTAACCCAAAAATCTCCATCACTCAACACATAATTCCAGATCTCTAATATTTCCATCCACCCCCCATACCCACAAATTACTTAAACACCACACTATATATCTCTTAAGACCCATATAGATCTGATTACTTTGTAATGAGATGTGTGTCTCTCTTGATACTATTGTGAAGCATGTGTCAAGAAAATAGTAGTGTGAGAGAGAAGATGAATGAGTGTACAGTGAGAGGTCAGGTGTGTGACTAATAGTGAGTAGTGATCCAGGATAAATGAGGTTGCTCGCTCGCTAGCTAGGATGATTAGTTGATGTAGAGAGTTCAGATTGAGTGATTACCGAGAGAGAGATTCCCTCTAAAATCGATAGCATATTGATTTTTGTAAGATGGTGTTTTTTTGTAGAGATGCTGCGTATTGAGAGAGATTAGTTGGTCGTTTGTTTGTTTGTGTTTTTGTGAGAGACGTGTTGTCTAGAGAGATGTGTGGGAAGGAGCGGTGTGACTTGGTGTGTAGAGAGAGAGATGTTGTTGTTGTGTGTCGCGCTAGATGTTTAGAGAGGAGAGGGGGTGTTGCTTTTTTTCAGCGGCCGAGATGAGAGAAGGAAGTTACTGTGTGTATGAATCATAGACTGTAGGTTTTCAGTGGTGTGTGTGTGTGGTGTGTGTGTTAGACAGTTGTTGTTACTCGAGGTAGATAATGTAATCTTATTTGCAATCACTTCTCAACATAGTCTATTCACCTAGAAGAACTCAGTAGTAGTTTTATTATAGCATCATTAACCATTGAATTTCACCTATGCCTATATGTGTCTTTTCTCTGTGTCTCAATTGACTGTGTGTAGGACCTTACATCATTAATTTCACACTATTATACTTTTCCTTCATCTCTCTCTAATCACAGCGCTCAGTACCCCCCCATCACCCCACCCCAATCCCAAAAATCATAAAACTCACACTAACACCTATACCTAGATGAGAGTAGTCCACGTGTTGATAGTCAGTGTGTTGAGCAGTCTAAAGAGTCTGCGTCTATGTCGTCTGTGCTGTCTTGTTTGAATGATACGTGTACTCCGAGTAATTGTTTAAATATATCTTGTTGAATTCAGTGTGAGTGTAGAGAACTTATTTTGTAGTATTAAAGATATTGTCATGTAATAAAAATACTTAATTTCATTACGTATGTGAATAGATCTTTACTCTAAAAACTCATTAAGAGATAGATAAAAGACATTGCTAACGATTATAGCTTCATGTCAATATTTTCTTTAGCCATCTAAAATTATTGAATTGATTTCATACTTTGAATCGATCATCTAATTAACGACTGTGTGTGTGTGTGTGTGACTCTTTATCGTCAGAATTTGAACCTATTGACCTCTCATTTCTTGAGAACACTATTATCTATGTTTCTAATAAAAGAAGTTTTTGACTTATAGAATGAATTTTGTGAGTGTGTGTGTGTTTTTCTCTGTGTGTATTATAGTATGTGTGTGCTGTGTGTCATAGAGATAAACTGTTATAAGTTGTTATATTGAAAGAGATGTGTTTATATGAATGAATCAACAATTTATGTATATGTATAGAGTAAACCACACCCAATATATCTCAATTCCAACACCAGATATAGCTAGAGATCATGATACGAACCTACGCGCACCAAATCATTCGCGCCTCCTCCCCACTCCGCTTCTCCGCGCGGCCATTTGCCTCGATCCTTATTAAAATCTTCTGCATTTGTAAAACACCCCCCCATTATTTAAAACCCACACTTCAGCAGGGAAGCTAATCAGTAGCGGCCCTCCAACACCCCCTCTTCATCTCATGCGACCTACTACTATACAGACTCGATCAGACGCCCGGACTCAAAAGGACTTGTTGGAGACAAATTTAGTTATCATTTATCATATTCAAAGATTTTTACAAAATGAGCGGTCCCAAAATCTAAAACATCATGTTTGAATGATAACAATTCAGTCATCTTCGAGTCCATGCCACTCCATGCCGCAACTTGCTCAATTACCTGAGATAAACATGCTAAAAAGTCAACACAATGGTAGAGTGAAATTCATAGGTTTGATATAAACAGTTTGAATACAAGGCATATTATTATTATTTGTATAAACATAATAATATGAAATGATTTGTTATGTTCTTGGGTCAGGGTTATTATTTAACCGTTATTTAGTAATATTCACAATGAATCTTAGTAATAATGTATATCCCATTATTGTCTTGTTTTGGTCTGATTGGTCTTGTTCTTATGTCATCAACACATTATCATTCAAAGTCAATTTAACGACTTGAAGAGCTCATAATATCAACATATTAACATCCAAAGTCAATTTAATGACACGAAGTCAAATTTAACGACTTGTAGGATTTATTACTATAAAATTAAGATCCAAGTCATTTTAAGTCTCGAAGTCAATATTACTGACTTGTAGGATTTATGATCTAACTAGTTAATATCCAAGTCTATTTAACGTCTGGTAGTCAAATTTAACGACCTTGTCAGTCATGTAATAACTTAGACATTGATTGTAAATGATAACCATCAGATTAGCAGTTAGTCTGGTAAAACACTTGTATCCATACTTTATAGCATGTATCCCCCTCACAGGTTTATGAAATAATTAGAGAGATTAAAAGTAAGGCTATGAACTCACTAAGTCATTAAAAAGTAATCACATTATTATAAGATAAAGAGTTATGTAAAAGGGTTGTAACGGAGCATGTATCCCCCCTCGCGGGTTTATAAAACATGTTAATGAGTAAAAGCGAGGCTAGAATCTAACTGATAGGTGATGTATACATTATTCTGAATGAAAGCTGACGTCCTTATCACATTCTTAACGGGGATGGTTGATATAGTAAAATGGATAGTAAAACAGCCACGTCAACAACCGTGTAAATTATGTTAGTCTTAGAAGATTGTACTCTAGAACTTTTAGTTTTAAGAGTATGAGTTTGATTGAGAGTTTGGAATTTATTGGAATCATGTTCGGCCCTCTATAATTCAGAAGTCATTCAGTAAAACGTTTGAGGAAGTAGGGCACTTTAAATTGTAAACCCAACAACTCAGTCAGAACGTAATTACAAGATGAAAAACTCCTTCATATGAAGCTCCCTAGTATTGTGATACGATATAATCGGTTTTAAGCGTTTTAATCCATATCCACTTTTTTTTTAATTGGAAATGTTAAGCACGAGAAGCGTTAATTAAAGTTATGTCTTGTAAGGTTTTAAACATGATTTTATACTTTTTCAAAATGTTACATTTTAGACCCTGGGGTTTGGAAAATTGCAATTAGGCCCTTGGAGTTTGCATTTTTACGACTTTGGTCCTTCAACTTTGAAAGATATACCAAGTAAACCTTGTCTTTGCAAAAAGTGAACATAATAGACCCCTATAGTTATAACTTTGATAAAATGACATATTCAGCCCTTCTAGTTATTAATTTCAGAAAGTTACGATATATACCCCTTGCATGGATTATAATTACAAAACATGTCCAAATTGCCATGCAAGCTTAGTTTAACATTTCAATAGACATTTATAAGTTATAATAAACTAAAATATGAAGTTTTAACGCAACACAAGTTTAAAATAACGATTCGTTAAGCTAGGAAGCAAAACGGGTCAAATTAGGGTTTCAAAACGTAAACGCGTAGGTTTTAAGTTCAAATTCCTTCATTAATCAATAAAGTGGTTATTTTAACATTATTTAAGAATGCTAGGATAGATTATAACAATATTTAATCATTATAACATTTAGTTTTAAGAAAAAAATGCGAATTAGGGTTGCGAGTGTACGGTTTGGATCAAAATGGATAATGTGCATGGTTTGAGTTATGAATTTAACAAGAGTATATTTAGGATCATATGAACATTATAAGGGTGTAGTAGCAGAATTAGAACATTCAAAACCTGGGTTTGAGCTTCAATGATCAAAAATGGTGGAAATGGGTCATTTCGGGTAGTATTTCCACTCGTACGCCTTGTATCTTGTTCCCGGGGCTTCAATTCTTTAGGGATTCGCTTCTTGAACGTATTTTATGATCCTAGGATCTTATGGGAGCAAAGGATTGCTGCCTTATGGGTTTGAGAAAGAAGAGATGTGGTGCGAGTTGTAATGAACAACCAAGGACCCTATTTATACTAAAATGGAGGCATGGTGACTAAGATAGCTTCATGATCTGTTCTTGGACGTATGGAGAAGCTAGGGGGTGATGTGTTGAAGCTGCATGATGAGTCTTGAGGTCTAGAGGTGGTAGGATTGCAAGGTGGAAGGTTTTTAGGGGTGTTTGGGTGTCACGACTAGAGAATGTCCAACAAGGAGGTGATGTGGCTTTCTTGGCAACCAAGGGAGGCAATATATTTATGCTAGTAGTGTGTAAAGCTGCTTAGGATTGCATGTGAATAAGTTATTTGCAAGAGAAAGGGTTTAAAATGGGTAAGAATTGCAAAAAGGGGGTCGCGGGTTGGTTTTTAGGGTTTTATGGTTCGAACTCAAGTTTTTGGCTTATATTTCGTGAGAATTGATTAAGGAATGATTGGATTATGATCTCAAGGTTTGTATTAAGGCTTATCATCAGAAATTAGCAAGTGGTTTGGTTTAAAACGGGTCGAAATTGAAAGGAATATAGCACGGATTTGAATTAGGGCATGTAATGGACTTTTAGGGTTTCCAGGTTTTCTAATTCAAGTATATTGTCAAAGAAATGATAGATACTGATGGTTAATGATTTTTAAACTCATATTATGAGTTTACAATAGCTCATGGTTGCTTATTTGAGGTTGAATGGGTTAAAAACGAGAAAACGGGTTAAGTGATCATTTAGGGCTCATTTAGGGTTTCTTGGATTCGATTCTTGTATAAATGAAGTAGGATTATGAAATAATGATGGAATAGGATTTTCATGGTTGTATAATAAGTTATTACAACTTATTTGAGTATTGATTGAGGTTTAGAACGGATAAAAATCGATAAACGGGTCATGGTTTAGGAATTAGCTCGGTTTTAGGGTTTAGGGTTTTGAATTAGGGTTTTAAGAGTAAAAATGTGTATGAAAGTTTATGAATAGAATAATTAGGGTTTAAACATTGTATATTGAGTGTAGTAGCTTGTACACAAGTGATGGTGAAGAAATTAGAATGAAAACGGAGGTAAAACGGCTATTTTTGATGTCATGCTTAATGACTTGTACACTGTGCTTTTAGAGACTTGTACTTTGACTTATAGAGATTTTATATTTCAAATGAGATGTTATATTGCTTCTACATATGCTTTAGTAGCTTGTGCATTCACTTTAGATGTTAATCCTTTATGGAATTAGGGTTTATAGGCATCCGATAATGGTTTAAAGCCTGTTTTGATATAACGTTGCGAATGGTACATTATAGGAATAATGTACTTTGTAATAAGGATATGATGATATTGACTTGACATATTGTGATGTTTTCTTGACATATATGAAGACAGGATTGTCATAGATAGGTTGCGTGAGCTCGTCTACTCTAGTTATGTAAGTTACATGACATACCGAGTCATTGACGATGTAATGTAATAAAGCAAAAAATTTCCCCTTACAATTGTGATCATAGTAAAATAGGTTGATGAAAATTCTTGGGTTGTTATAGTCTCCACCCCTTACAGAAATCTCGTCCCGAGATTTAATTGAAAGTTATAGTGAATAGATGTAGGTACTGGGCATGAATTTGATTTTTATGTTAGGTTAATCAAGGTTACAAGTCCACGTGTGTGATGTATTTATAATTATGTTACGTACCATAATTATAATTACCTCTTTTCACACGTCTACTTATTTCCAAAATCACGCCTCTTGATGACAGCCAATAGAATTTTTCCAGATTCTGATAGAACCTGGGTGGATAGAATACTTTGATTTACGGAACCAGTGGGTTATGGGCCCACCATGCTTCTGCCATGCTACTCTGATCGTAAAGAATCGTTATTCATTAACCTTTAAAAGTCAACATCAAATAAGAATGCTATCACAAGTCTTTGTCAAAATTTCAATAATAAAAAAATAACCCTTATAAAGTGGTATTGAAATCATTTGACATTGTATAGATCCTTGTGTGTTTCCTTGTTATTATGTTGCAGAATATAACAGAGAATTTTAGAATACGGAGATCATGTAATGAGTGATGTCAAGGAATGATTGTAAGAGAGTTGCTAATCACGTGAGATATAGATTTTGAAATGAATAGATGATGAAGGTAATAATGATAATGAAAATGATAATGATTAAGGAATGGGTTGAAAGAAACTTGTTTGTACTTATGTTATATACTTAAGCCTATTTATTTATAATTAGTCACTTACAAAAAGAAGCGTTCAACTCCTTGTAACTGAGAGATTTATAAAATTGCATAGAAATTTAATTCAGTGATTTATAATTTCCTTAGTTCAAGAATGAAGAAGTGACTAAAATTATTTCAATAAGATGAATATAAATCGTCTTACCTAAGCATAAAAACACGATATGGTATGTTGTAGTAAAGATAGGATCATGAGAAATGGGGTATGATGTAATATTGAGATGTTGATTGTGTACTGTCGATCCATATAATCGAGGATAAAAATTTATGTTGCAAAGGTATGAAGAGAGTATTTAGAGTTTGAGTATGATAGAATCGACAAATAATGTCGAGTTTTGATACCACCAGATAACAAGATGTAACGGAATTATCTCTTTATTATTTCATAGATAACTTTACATATGAAACTCTAAAAGAGTTGATACTTATGCTACGTATCTCGTAGCAGTTTGTCTCTAGTAGAATCGAAAAGTATATAAAATGACCAAGGGATTGTAGCTTGATGATCATGGTGTTTTTTCAGATTGAAGAAGATTATTGGATGTGAGTTGTATTCTTTGAGAGTTGTTTCTAGAGTAGCAAAGCTCATGTATGCTAAGTAATGCTTTTCTTGTAGCCCTGTTGTTTTTGAAGTACTTGGTTATGGTGTATGTCCTATATTGTTGACAAACCTGACATCTTGACATGCAAGGTCACCGAGTGTGATGTAGGTTCTACATCTCTTACAAAGGAAGGTTTCCAGCATATCCATTGGTGACTGTATAAGTTTTGAAGGTTTCTTTCGTCTCTTATCTCTCAAAGTATTTTAATTAAATTTTACCATGTCGTGGTGGTAATATATTAGCGCGGTACACGGTTGTGATATTGTTGTGGTTATTTTTGTTGTATGTTTTCGCACTGTTTTGGTGCGATTTTGAAAAGTGGTTATTTGTTTGTTTGTCGGTATTTTGAGGTGAGTTGGTGTTTGTGTCTCGATGGTGTTTCTCTTATTCTTCTAGAATTGTTTTAGTTTATGAGAAGTTATTACAGGTGTCTTGTCGCGTTTAGATATTCGCGGTGTTCTATTATTGTGGATCTCCAGATTTAACCTTGGGATCTGTTGATGGCTTCCTGTCAAAATGTTTGAGGTTTTGATGGCTGTAACGCGTTTCCCTGTATTGCTTCGAGGATTAGACCTCCATATAAAGCTTCATGAGTTTTCTCATTGTTTGGCTCCATGTTTTGGTTCACATGGTGGGGTTATTTATTGGATTCTTCCTAACATAGGGGTTTAAGGTATTTCCACCTTTTTACAATCAAGGGGGAAAAATTGTAAAGTTCCTCTTCCATTTTTCTGATCTTAGTCCGGGGACAATACTTGTTTGTCAGAAGCCTTTTTAACTCAGTCCAGGTGATTTGATTAGCTTGCTCTATTCCCATAGGCTGGGCATGTGCATTCCACCAGGACAAGGCATCGTCAGTTAAATTACAGTAGCATTATGTTTAATTTATTTTTCCTCAGCACTCTGCTTCGAGAGGAATACTTGATTCGGTTCGTTTAACCAGCGAATACGGCCTACTGCGCCTTCCGTACCATTAAAAGCGAAGGTTGACAGCTGATAAACTCTTTGTAGTTTCCGTTTTCACTGCAGGGTGTTCCAGTAAGATTACTATCACTTGCCATGGGCATCAGTCTGTGCTTTCCAGGCTGCAGTGAACATCGCCAGTCAGTTTCCGGTTGGATTCAAAGTTATGGCTGGTGTTTTGATGTTGAGTCCTTTTGGGTCGGAATCTATCCATAAGATAAAACACGTAATAAAAATGACTCATAAGTTTGAAAGTAAGAGAATGTGATTTGCTAAAATGCTTAAAGGAGAAATGCTTATTTTTGAATTTTTAAGCACTTAGGGTATATGGGTTATGATTCATGAAGACGGAGATAATGATGCAAATGACGGTTGAATGATGAATGGTGATGATGAATGATTGATGAGATGAATAAAGTGGTATTTAAGAAACAACAAGGTAGATAACGGGATTGCCTTTATAAATAACTTGCCTTTTTACTGTACATAGTCAAGATTTGACAAGCGTTTTTATTTATACCACATATCCCGTGGCTAGGATAAAGCAAAATACAAAAAGTTTTTATTAATAGTTCTAAAAAGTTTGAATGATTTTGGAGCTGGTAGATGAACACTTATCCTATAAGATCTAATAATCTTTGTTTGTGTCGGTGAACGAGCGTGGAGTTTTTCTCAAATGATGTTGTTTCTAAGTATTGGTAATTTGCTATAGTAAAGCCTCAAGGATCAATATTATCTCTTTTGCCCTAACTGCTTTTTTGAAGTTTGATAATCTGAGTACGGATTTTCTTGAGTTTGGTCTTTAGTTCGTCACTATTCCTTCGTATGATCATTCTATCAATACGTCCTTCCTCCATTTTCTCGATGTGGTGAAGATAGAGTTCATCTAAGTAATTCAAAATATCTTCGATTTGTCCCTCATGATGTTTAGAGACCATATTCTAATTGGACTAATTTTCCTATTTCAAATATCTGAGGTGGGGTAGGAGTATAAACTGAGGAAGATGGTGATACCAAATCACAGGTTTGATTCCGGGATGAATTAGATAACGTAGTTGAGGAAGAAGATGAGGAACATATTCGCTTCTTAGGTGGTAATAGTTCTTCAGGAATAAAGAAATATCGAGGATCAAATAGTAGTGATGGTGGTAATACCGGAGATGGAGTCAAAATAGCTGGTGGAGTAATAGGATCTGGTGATGTAATAGGTAATTCCTTAGCATAATGCTTGTACGTCCTTCAGTACTAAAGGATGATTGTAGAAGATAAGAAACTGCTTCCCAATGAAGCTGGGAAAGAATCTGATGAGACCGAAGTATAGTTAAGAATATTCATAGAGGAAAAAGCATCCTCAATATCGGAAGTAGAGCGGTTGGGAGAAGACATCGTTCTGTTAACAACATAAGTTATTTATGTAATAGTATAATAGATATGTATATTTACATACTTGTTCAGGAATGTAGTGGCATGGAGGACTTTGATGGCTAGAAAAGAAATGTGGTTATAGTTAAGGTTTCGACCTGGTTCTTATAAAACCATTGGCGCTGATACCATATTGTAACACGCCTCTATTTTTACACTATAGCAGCAGGAAGCTAAAAATATTTGGGGGGTATTTACTTATGGATTACAACATTCATATCATTGAAATTGACTCAAAGTGACGTGTGGTTGGAAAATTTAGTTATCGATTCATCTATTCAGAGTTTTTACAAAATGCAGGTCCCAAAATCTAAAACATCATGTTTGAATGATAACAATTCAGCCACCTTCGAGTCCATGCCACTCCGTGCCCGCAACTTGGCTCTCAATTCCTGAGATAAACATGCTGAAAATTCAAACAATGGTTGAGTGTAACCTTATGCTTGTATTAACAGTTTAATACATAGTTATTCTTTAATTATTGTATAAACACAAAATTATTATGAATGATATTGTTTGATCTTGGGTCAGTTAGTATATACCCGTTAGTAGTTTAATCGCAATGAATATTGTAACAATGTATTATCCCGTTATTGCCTTGTTGGTCTGATTGGTCTTGTTTCATGTCATCATACACATTATAATTCAAAGTCAATTTACGACTTGAAGAGCTCTATAATATCAACATATTAACATCCAAAGTTAATTTAATGACTCGAAGTCAAATTTTATTGATCTTGTAGGATTTATTTAACACGCTAAACATTAATACATCAAGTCAATTTAACGTCTCGAAGTCAAATTTAATGACTTGTAGGATTTATGAATACTAATACAGATTTATATCCAAAGTCATTTAACGACTTGAAAGTCAATTTTAACTATTGTAGGATTTATAACTTAGACAATTGATTTTAACGATACATCTAGATTTAGCATATAGTATGGGTAAAAACACTTGTATCCATACTTTTATAGCATGTAACCCCCTCACGGTTATGAAATAATAGAGTGATTAAAGTGAGGCTATGAACTCACTAAGTCATTGAAAGTAATACATGGTTTTACAATAAAAGAGTATGTAAAAGAGTTTGTAACGAGCATGTATCCCCCTCGCGGGTTTATAAAACATGTAAATGAGTAAAAGCGAGGCTATGAATCTCACCTGATAGGTAGATGTAATAATTATTCTGAAATGAAAGCTGACGACCTTATCACAATCTTAACCAGGGATGGTTGATATAGTAAAATGATAGTAAACAGCCACGTCACGCAACCTGAGTAAATATGTTGAGTCTTAGGAAGATTGTACTCTAGAACTTTAGTTTTAAGAGTTATGAGTTTGATTGAAGAGTTTGGAATTATTATATCACCGTTCGGGCCATCATAATTCAGAAGTCATTCAGTAAACGTTTGAGGAGTTAGGGCACTTTAAATCGTAAACCCAACAACTCAGTCAGAACGTAATACCAAGATGAAACTCCTTAATATGAAGCTCCCTAGTATTGTGATACGATATAATCGGTTTTAAGCGTTTTAATCCATATCTGGAAATGTTAAGCATGAGAAGCGTTAATTAAAGTTATGTCTTGTAAGGTTTTAAACATGATTTTACACTTTTTCAAAATGTTACATTATAGACCCTGGGGTTCAGAAAATTGCAATTAGGCCCTTGGAGTTTGCATTTTTACGACTTTGGTCCTTCAAATTTTAAAGATATACCAAGTAAACCTTGTACTTTGAAAAGTGACATAATAGACCCCTATAGTTATAACTTTGATAAAATGACATATTCAGCCCTTCTGTTTATTAATTCTGAAAAGTTCGATATATACCCCTTGCATGGATTATAATTACAAAACATGTCCAAATTGCCATGCAAGCTTAGTTTAACATTACAATAGACATTTATAAGTTATAATAAACTAAAATATGAAGTTTTAACGTAACACTAGTTTAAAATAACGATTCGTTAAGCTAGGAAGCAAAACGGGTCAAATTAGGGTTTCAAAACGTAAACGCGTAGGTTTTAAGTTCAAATTCCTTCATAAATTAATAAAATGGTTATTTTAACATTATTTAAGAATCCTAGGATAGATTATAACAATATTTAACCATTATAACATTTAGTTTTAAGAAAAACGTGAAATTAGGGTTTCGGGTGTACGTTTTGGATCAAAATGGAAAATGAGCATGAATTGAGTTATGAAACTTTAACAAGAGTATATTTAGGATCATATGAACATTTAGAAGGGGGTAGTAGCAGTATTAGAACATTCAAACCTGAGGTTTGTGCTTCAATATTAAAAATGGTGGAATGGGTCATTCGGGTAGTTATTTCCACTAGTAGCCTTGTATATTGTTCACCGGGGCTTCAATTCTTTAGGGCTCCCCCCGCCCCCCCACCCCCCCCCCCCCCCCCCCCCCCCCCCACCCTCGCTTCTTGACGTCTTTTATGTTCTAGGATCCTATGGGAGCAAAGGATTTGGGGTTTCTGCCTTATGGGTTTGAGAAAGAAGAGATGTGGTGCGAGTTGTAATGAACAACCAAGGACCCTATTTATACTAAAATGGAGGCATGGTGACTAAGATAGCTTCATGATCTATTCTTGGACGTATGGAGCAGCTAGGGGGTGATGTGTTGAAGCTACATGATGAGTCTTGAGGTCTAGAGGTGGTAGGATTTCAAGGTGGAAGGTTTTTAGGGGTGTTTGGGTGTCACGACTAGAGAATATCCAACAAGGAGGTGAGTGGTTTTCTGGTGGGACCAAAGAGCAAAATATTTATGCTAGCAGGTGTGTAAGATTCTTAGGATTGCATGTGAATAAGTTATTTGCAAGAGAAAGGGTTTAAAATGGGTAAGAATTGCAAAAAGGGGGTCGCGGGTTGGTTTTTGGGGTTTTATGGTTCAAACTCAAGTTTTTGGCTTATATTTCATGAGAATTGATTAAGGAATGATTGAATTATGATCTCAAGGTTTGTATTAAGGCTTATCATCAGAAATTAGCAAGTGGTTTGGTTTAAAACGGGTCGAAATTGAAAGAATAAGCCACGGATTTGAATTAGGGCATGTAATGGACTTTTAGGGTTTCCAGGTTTTTCTATTCAAAAAATAAAAAAAAAAAAAAGTATATTGTCAAAGAAATGATAGATACTGATGGTTAATGATTTGTAAACTCATATTATGTGTTTACAATAGCTCATGGTTGCTTGAAACTAAAAAAACCCAGATGTGTTTCTTCAATACCAGCTCATAAACCATAAAAATGAAACTGTTAAAAACTGTAAATGAGCAGTAGCATGAACAGTAATGGACAGTACATGAATAGTAATCGGAACAGTAACATGAACAGTGTCATAAACAGTAATCGGACAACATGAATAACAAACAATGATACGACACACCCCTGCAGCTTTGATGCCAATTGTAGAATGTAAATGACATATAGACAAGGGATTAAAACAAGATCTGAAGGTTGTGTAAAGTGAAAAAGATGTAAAGCCATATTATTAGAGTTGAAGGTGAAAAGAGATGGGAAGAGTGTATGTGTTGAGAGAAAACACACACACTTACACACTTACAAATGTGAGCTTCACCCCTCCATGGAAGTATGGAGGGGGTATTTATAGTCCTAGTGACATACAACTATCATACTTAGTCATTATTAGTCCCTATATGTCACACTATAAATGAACTAATGTAATTCCGGATATGTCACCATATTTTAAGGCTAACAATCTTCCCCCAATATGTGGACACATACGGAATTACTTACAATGTTCCTATCATTCATTGCAATCCCTAATAAAATGATGTCTAATCTCTATATGCTTTGTTTTTTAATGAAAAAAAAGGATTTTTTATAAATTATGTAAATAGTAATGTTTATTGTCTATAAAGTTCTTTGTATGCATTAAATTATACCCAAATCAAGTAGTTGATTCTTAAATCCAAAGCATATGTCCTCGACACTTGAAGAGCCACATTACATTCAGCTTCTGTTGTGGAAATTTGCAACCACTTTTTGTTTCTGCAGTGTCCATGATATTAATTCTATTCAAGGAATTGACAACCTCCTATTATAGACTTCCTATCCAAGCTTGCTCTAGCATAATCACTATCAGTGTATGCTACCAAATCAAAAGGATAATCTTTTAGATACCAAAGGCCCAATTTTGGTTAACCTTTTAAGTACCTAAAAATCCTTTTCACATCAAAAAGATGTAAAATTTTTGGATTGACTTGGTATCTAGCATAGGCACATACTACAAACATGATGTCAGGTCTTAAAGATGTAAGATACATCAATGAACCAATCATTGACCTATACATATGAACATCCACTTCTTCACCATCTTCATCTTTGAGCAGAGGCTTTTGAGTTTCTATTGGTGTGCTTGCAGTCTTGACTTCTGTAAACCTAAATTTCGTAGAATTCACCAACATATTTTTTCATGATAATAAATATGCCAATCCTTCTTTGCTGCACTTGTAATCATAAAAAAGTGAATGTTAGTTCTCCCTCGTTGAACTATCTAAATTTCGCCATGCTTTAACTTTCAAAATTGCATTGCACAGCTCCTTCTTTTTTGAACCAAAGATGATATTATCCACATAAACTTGAACCAGCAAAATATCACCTTTGTGCCTTTTGATGAATAAGGTCTTGTCAATTTTTCCTCTTTGAAATCCATTGTCCAACATATATGTTGACAAGGTTTCATACCAAGCTCTAGGAGCTTGATGTAGTCCATGCAGTGCTTTTTCAACCTTGTATACTCTATCAGGAAATTTTGGATCTTTAAATCCTAGTGGTTGACATACATACACCTCTTCTTCAATCTTCCCATAGAGAAAAGCACTTTTTACATCCATTTGATACACCACAAAATCTTTAAATGAAGCATAAGCTAAAAATAACCTAATTGCTTCAATTCTTGCAACAGGGGCAAAGACTTCATCATAGTCAATCACTTCTTCTTATGTGTATCCTTGAGCAACCAATCTTGCTTTGTTCACAATACCCCTTTCATCCTTTTTATTCCTGAAAACCCACTTAGTGCCTATAGCCCTTTTTCTATTTGGTAAATCCACTAAAGTCTAAACTTCTTGTAGCTTAAATTATAGAAGCTCTTCTTGCATAGCCTTTATCCAGCTTGGATCCTTTAATGCATGAATTACCTTTTTGGGTTCTTCTTGTGATAATAAGCGAGCAAACAAGTAGTTTTAAAGGTCTTTATGGTTTGTTCTTTGTTGAATAGTACTAACAAACCCATGGTCCTCCAATTTCTTTGACATTCTTCTTGTTTGTGTAGCTGATTGCAAATCTCTAATCACTGATGCAAGTGGATGATTCTTTATGAATTCTCTGTAGGTGGAATAAGGATGACTTGGGATTGTTGTATATTTAACGTGTTCCTGTCAGCCTCTACACCATCATCTTAATCATTCTCTTGTGAGGTCCAAAATTACTGTTATAATCTTCAAAGCAGAATTAAATGCTTGTTTTGGCACCAACATTAAACTCATTTGTGCTGTAGCATTAACATTCATTCTCCTTCTACTTGATCATTACATTCACTAGTTTTCTTGGTTGTTCATCATACCTTACTTTCCTTCATCACTTGAAGGTTGGGATCAATCATCACTGAGTAAACTCTTTGATCTTGAGGATTATGGTAGATCGCAGCAGTCTATTAATGGTAGCAAAATGTAATCTTTAACAGGTTTTGTCTCCTTTCTAGCTTGACATGCATTATTACTTGCTTTTGTACCTGTAAAACCATTTGACTGTGTACCTGCAACAATTAGCTCATAATTCATTATTCGTGTTAGTGCATCAATATCAAATAGCCAATCTGGTCCACTACCTACATTATTAGGTGTACTTTCACTGAACCTAATATGCAAGTTTTCTTCTACTATCCTTGTTCTACTATTGAATACTCTAAAGGCTTTACTATTTAAAGAGTATCCAACAAATAAACCTTCATCAGCCTTACCATCAAATTTGCATAAGTGATCTATGGTATTGAGAATGGTAATAGGACACCCAAATGGTCTCATAAAACTTAAAGTTGGTGTTCTACCATGAAAAAGTTCATATGGAGTCTTGTTATGAGGCTTAACTACTAACACTATATTCTGTACATAGCAAGCAGTATTAATTGCTTCTGCCCAAAAAGTAGTTGGGAACTTAGAATCAGCTAGCATAGTCCTAACAGCCTCAATTAGTGTCATATTCCTTTTTTCAGCAACTCTATTTTGTTGAGGAGTTCTAGCTACACTAAATTGTCTCAGATACACTTCATTTCACAAAACTGATTCATTTCTCTATTCTTGAACTCAGTTCCTCTATTATATAACATAAACAATAATCGTTCACATTAGCCCGCAGGTGAGCATCTACTTGATTTTCTCTTTGACAGCACACGTCAGTTACAAAAGATTAGAGAATGCCACTAGTCTCTATCCTTCAGTTGCAGAAAAGACAAATAACCCGTGTACAAACCTACCTTATAATCATCTATGACAATAGGCAAATACATTTTCTTCATAAGGCTTTTTTCTAATTGTTGGCACCAACAAGTCAATTTGCAACAAAAGTGTAAAGGAAGACTGATTAAGTTCTATGTTTTCGGTCTTAGAAGTGGCTTGTACTGCTTTCCTTTTGACAAGCAACACAGGTTTCATCCATTTTCATAAAATTTGGAAGGTTAAACCTCTTACAGATTTCTTTACCATTTATTCACATGGTTTTTAAAAATTTAAGTGACCTAGTCCTTCTATTGCCAAAGTATAGATTCATCATATGTGGCTTTGCTCAAAAAGGCAAGTTAAACCTCCTTTGAGGAATTATGTTCTTTAATCAACACTAGATACATATTGTTCTTTATAGGAACTCTAAAGTAAAACTGACGTTTCATCAAATTAAATCTTAAGTTTTAAAATAAAATAATACATTCAGTTGTATTAAAAAGTACACTATTCTTTTTACATACATTTGTGAGACACTAAATAGATTAAACTTTTACTCTCTACTAAAAAATAACATTTCAAATCTAGATTACCAGTTTTATTGGTACCTTTTCTTGTGATTTTCCATCTTTTAGGGTTCCTCCAAAAGGCAGCATTTATCTATCTATCTCTTTAATAAGTTGTAAGTTAGGTCATGCTTCCCTATCATGTGCACTTGAGCATCCACTATCAAATTTATCTCTTCTTATCCCTGTAAATCCTCAATTTGTGGATGCCCTGCACACCTTAGATAACTGTGATAAAATCAGTTTCTTTTGGAGGACCCAAAGCGCATCACTGACTTGGATCTGCCTTGTGCATAATATTAATCAAATACTTCTTTAGGGTGATTGATGAACTGTTGTGGTTTAGAAACATTGTATAAAGCGTTTAGTCTTTGGTTTCAAACCACCCAACAAGCTAAGGCCTTAATACAACATTAACCGTATTCCCAGAATTGCTTTAACTACTGTTTTTGGCAAATCAGTATTAACATTTTTACCTCCTAACAGTATTAACCCTTTATTATCTAGTGACTATTTTTAAATGATGTGTTATTATTAATGGGCCTCTTAACAGTTGAATGTGCTGTTTTAGAAAGATAAGACATTGGTCTAGCAGCATTTACTATTGTTTTTGAATGAGCAGCTGATTCGTAGAATCTAACACACGTAAAAATATAATATATAATACTATGGAAAATTTACCAATTGACCCTTGAGAGGCACAAGGTAAAAAGAAATTCTTCTAAAATATATATAATATAATACGTATATATAACAGGGTAAGTGATTACCGGGTCGCTATCCCAAAGAAATTGAATGATACCCTACGATTTAGTTAACGTGGACACATTGTTATGAATGATTTTCAACTTTTTGAATAATTTTCTACCACTAAAAACAATTAAAATAATTAAATGCAAGTAAATTAACTAAACACGCGGACGAAAAACGGAAATGTCAAAATTAACCCTAGTTAGCACCTTAACCTAGAATTTGAATTAATAATCTAATTCTATGCAGTAAAAATAAAGGATTTGTAAAATTTTGAAAAACTTATGATAAAATTTGAAAGAATTCACAAAAAAGAATTTAGGCAATCGGTAAAACCGAATCCCTTAATAGCTAAATGCTCAAAAATATAACCTACGATAGTCCAGACTAATTTTCCTACGAACTTTATGATAAAAGAAAATTTTCTAAAAAAGATTTATATTTTTTTTTCTATTTTTTATGATTTTTTAAAGTTTTTAATGAAAATAAATGTTTAAAAATACTAAACGAACTATAAAAATTCTAGAAAAATTACAAAAAATAGCTTAAACTATTTAAATCCTAGGACAAATAAGCCCGATGACACAGCTTATTGAATAAGCTTCGAAATAAGCTGTAACAGCTTATCTAGCTTATAAGGGAAAAATGAGTATAAAGATTTAATAGTGTGAGAGTCTAACGGAAAAGACCCAAGGGCACAGCGGTAGGGAGTGTGGTGTGTGTGTGTTATAAAGAGTTGAGGTGTTGAGGTCGGGGGTTCGAGTCCCAGGCTTGCCTTTTTTTTACTTTTTTTTTATTTTCCAAAACTAAAAGCTCAAAATTGTAAAGGGCACTTTTTTAAGCATTTTTAATGAAGGCACCTTAAGCTCTAAGTCAATAATAAGCTAAAAATCAGCTTATGAAGCTGCTATTATAGAAAGTTGGGTTTTAAAGACCAAAAAGCTAGTTTTTATTCAAAAGCTTGCACACTACTCATTATAAGCTCAAATTTAAAAATAAAAGTTGTCCTAATTAGCTTATGATACCTAGAAGCTAAGACTAAAAAGCTAACTTAACTAATATTACTTAAGGCTATCTGAATTTGAAGATTAAAATGGCTAAACTCTAAGGGGGGGGGGGGGTTATAAAAAAAATAAAAAAAAAAATAAAAAAAAAAATAAATTTTGGGGTACTCTTAAAGCGCAAAAATAAGATAGCTATAATTGCACATTAGCTAAACAGAAACTGTGCTTTAACACTTTAACTACCTACTTTTAAACTATTGGATTTCAAATCATAAAAACAAGTACTATAAAAGCTAGAAATCATAAATTAAAAGCTAAACATAAGTGTTTACTACTGGTTTTGGCTTTTTGAGGTTTTATATGAAATTCTAAAGCTAAATTACTCTATGAAATAAGCTAAGATATGAAAAACAAGCTTAAATCTAACATTACTTATATGTTAACTAAAAACTAATTGAATTTTAGATCTGTAAATCTACAAACACTAGTCTAACTGAAGATAAAAAGTCAGCAGTAGTAACTAATGTTACTACTGCTGATGAAATTGACAAAGGCACAAATCAAGTATACAGGTTACCTAATTGGTAAATCCTGCACTAGTTACACTCAAAGAGTGTAATGATATCTCAGCAAACAAAATCCAAGCCTAGGAAGGCTTGGATCAAAATTTTAACAATCAAAGAAAGAGGGAAAAACTCACCTGGTGCAGGATAGTAGGAAAGTGTACTCACAAACATCTTTTAAGCCTAAGCTAACCTAGCAAACCATTTTAAAACTTAATCAAATATGAAATTTAAACTGACCTAAGTGAAAACTCAAAATAACTTTGACTATAGAAGGTCAAACTTGGCTAATCTAAACACCCCTTTAACTTTGACAGGTTTCATTTAGGCTTATGAAATTAAAATCCAATTGACAAACCCTTATTACCAGATATGAAGTAGCTTATAGCAGGCTTAACAAACATTAATCAACAACTAATTAAGCTAAATTCATAGATCTGCAACTATGCCAACTATTTTTTGGTTTTTATGATATTATGACAATTTAATGAAATACTAAGATTTAAGCTATATGATAAGTGTAAAATACACATATCCATTTATGCTTAAAATAGCCCAATTAAACCCAAAACAGACCAAAAATGGCAACAATATGCTTGTATTTGTGTTTTGTGTGTACATGTACGGATATATCAAAAATCACAAGAAAACCGTCAAAAACGGGCAAGCGCGGACACGAGAACGGAAGAGTGTACAAAAGCCGGAAGCAAAGCCAGAAAAAGTCAAACCTCCAGTCAATCTTGGTCAACAAAAGTCAACAAGACCCAAAGTGTTTCAAAATAACCCCTCAACTTTCAGAAAAGTCCTCAAATAGTCCTTAAGCCATTTCCTAAATCCATTCACCTTATACTAAACCACAAGGGCCAGTTTTGCAAATTCCAAAACTTATTTATAACTAGAAAAGGAGAAAACAAAGAGGAGGACTAGTTCTGTCAATATGCCAAAGTCTTAAAATGAATTTGGTTTAAAAGAAGAAAAAAAAAGCGCCAAGAAGCTTTTTACTATTCATCTCCTTCTCTATTTCACCTAGCAGTCAAAACAAGGGGCAAACGAAAATTGAGGGATAAAATGGACTATTCAAGTGGTCGAATACATGGTGGTAAGGTCAAATCAGTAAATCCAAGGCAATTCATTAGCTCTCTCAAGCTTGGTAGCCACGGGGACATGGAGAAAGCACAAAGAAATTTGGGTTTTTACACTAAAACAACACTCAAAGAAAGCACAAGCTGTCACAATCAAAGAATGACAGCTTGGCAATCCTCAAGTGTCCACAAATGATCCAACGGCTATGAATCATGATCCAATGATTAAGAGATTCAAGGGATGAGATTGAAGGATTGGAGAGCAAGGCAGGAGAGACTAGAAGCTTCATCTACAGCCTATAAAAAGGCCTCACTATCACACACTCACGGAAGTAAAAAGTAGCTTTTAGATTTAAGTTTTAGCTTAATTTTCCTTTTAGCTTAATTTTCCTTTTTAAAAACCTTATAATTTCCTTTTAAGGTATTGTAATCATTTTTTTATTATGAAATTCAGTTTGTTTTTTTATCTCTCTATGCTCTTTAGTTTAAATTCATTAAGCTCTCATTTTCTTATCTTGATGTTAAGCTTTAGGCTCAACATGCTCAGATAAAGCTCTTTCAGTCTATAAGCTGAAATAGAGCTCAACTTATCTTAATCTTACCTAAATTCTTAAAACAGCTTTAAAATACCTATTTACCTTAAACTTAATGGATTATAGCTTATGGAAGGGGGATCTAAAAGGGAAGGATCCCCATGGACTTATACCCTAGCTTATTAATAAGCTAGGGAGCTTGTTGCTGCCATATTTGGTTCCTCTTGTTCAGCTAGAGGATTTAGTAAGCTTCCTTAGTTTTCTCTTTAATTTTCTATACTTTAAATTTGCTTAATAGTATAAACTGCTTATTTGCTTATTTTAACTGCTTAATTGTGCTTTTTGTTCTTTATTATTGCTTAATTGTTATTGGATTTAATCTGTTTTCCGGGCATTTAGTTATTTAACCTTAGATTTTCAGTTTCTGTCTAAAAAACCTTTAAAAACTTAAAAATTATAGTAGCATAGTGTAGATCTTATAATTTAGCTTAGTTAATTGTTGAAATATGTTTGTTAAGCCTGATATAAGCTAGTAGTAACCTGGTATTAAGGAGTTAGGCATTAGATTTCAAAATCATAAGCTATTTCAAAATTCTATCAATTTAAAGGGGTGTTTGGTTTAGGACAATTTGACCTCATAAAGTCAAAAGGTTTTGTGCAAATTGTTTGAGTTAGCTTAGGTTTTATTTAAGATCACTAGGAAATGAGTTTTTGTAAGTTAGTTTGCTAAAATTCAAAAGCTATGGCTTATTAAATTGGTTCCAGCACCAGGGTACCTTTAGGCTTAAAATTGAACTAGTGATAATTTAGAGAAGTTCGTCGATGAACTTGCTCCTCTTGATTCGTTACCACCAGGTAATGATGATTCGACTCTTAAGAAGGATTTTCATGAAGTAAATTTTCAAGTTTACTCAAATTCTCTTTTCGAATTTGATGATAATTTCAAATCTAGCAACATGAATCCTCTCTTTGAAGAGAACGATAAGGATGCCGAGATTAAGTCTTCTTCTTCCTTTACACTTACTTCACCGGAAGAAAGTGAATTTGAAGCTTATCTTGAAATAGATTCGATTCCACCGGGAATTGATCTTACCCTCCCTTCCACCCTTGAAGTTTCAAGTAGCAATCCTACTTCCCCTACTCTCACCGGAGAGAAGGTTTGTTCATGGAAGACGCCGATGTTTTTCTCGTTGGTCCGATTTGTGTGGAAAATGATGACTCGAATTGCGATAAGGAAAAAGATAATTTGTCTCTTGGCAACTTACTTACATCAAAAACCAAAACTTCTTTCTCGTCCTCAAGAAGTTGAAGAAATCAAAGAAAAAGAAGATGAAGTTTCAAGTGATGTTCCAATCCATACTATTGTCATGCCAATAAGAATCACTTTTGATAATCCGATTGATTTTAATGATCATTTTCCAAACCAAAGGATTTTAAAAAGGACTTAACCATTTCATTTGATTCCTCCGAATCAAGTATTTTACCATCTCCTTTGTTAGATTCCGACTCGCCTTTCACTGCGGAGTTGTCGGCTAGTGTTACCTTGAATTCTTCTCGGCAAACCGAGGACAAGTATTCAACGGATAATAACTAGTTTATCATGCCTTTTCATGATAATAATACTAGTGTTTACATTGGAGGAGAATTTAAAAGAGAACATTTCCTCTGGGACTCTTTTAGTTTTCAAAGAACCGTCATTTCTTCTGCCTCCGCCAGAACCACCAGATAAATGTTTGAATTTTGAGCCCATTTTGGTTATGAAGAATGTTGTGCTTAATGAAGCTTTCTACCAAAGCAATGTTGAAGATGTCAATTCCTTCACAATTATCATTTGGATTTTTCTTCCATATTTCCCTTACACCAAGGAATCACCTTTGATTTTCTCCTTTAGGAGTGAAAATTTTGTTTTTGACCCCGGCATCGTCACGTTTCATAAGCCAGTGGTATGTTCAATGAAAGTTTTCTATTTGCTCTCCCTAAGGACAAATTAATTCAGGGATCGAGTCGAGCTTGCGACTCGGTGACCAAAAACAAGCCGCTTCGTGGGAGTTCACCCCATGCTTATCCTTTCTATTTTCTTTCTATTTTCTATCTAATGTGTTGTGATGTGTGAAGAGGTTATCCTCTTCCGTTTTTCGTTGTTTGTTGTTTGTTGTGATTTATGTGCAGGATTGAACCAACAAATTCTTTGAAGCCTCTCGTGTCCGGTTGATTTGTCCCGTTCTACTCGAGCTTCTCATCCTTTGTGTGAAATTAGTTTGGGGAAATCCAATATCCTTTCATCTTATCGATTCACGTTTATCTTTGCATAATTCATAAACGGCTTAGATTTACGTAGAGACCCGCCTTTAAACATTGAGGACAATGTTTCGTTTTAGTTTGGGGAGGGAATCTATCGATTTGATGTTACCTGCTTATTGTTTTGTTCTCACGTACCCGTTTTCCCACAAAAATAGCAAAAATTTTAAATTTTTAGTCATAAATATAAATATAAATAAATTAAAAAATTAAAAAAAAAATGTTAAGACACGAATGTAGGTTTTCCGTTGGTAAGAATAAGAAGTAATTTTTGACCCGATCGAACGTGTAGAGTTCTAGCTTTCTCCCTTAACAATTAATGATGATAGTTTGTGCTAGTCTCATGTAGACTTTAAACATGCTAGACTTGAATCATTAGTAAATGAAGACTTGGTGTCTAATCCTCAAGGAGAATTCTTATATATGTCAAGTTGGATTTTATATGGCTAAGTATTGCGTTGTCTCTTTCTTAGGAGATTTTTATTTTTGGACAAAGAAAACAAGAAATGATAGTGTTATTTATAAGTCATGACATTAAACATAGAATAGTTGGATATCTTTAAGGCTCATAAGTGTTAATTGTGGCTTTTTCTCCCAATAGCTTGTTTCACCTTTATATAAATGTTTAATAAATAGAGTTGTGCGGTTTCTTTTGGTTAATAATTAGATAATAGAAGTTTTCTTTAGTTCCTTTGTGATTATGATGAGTACACATCAGGAATACTTAATTTGGCATACTATATGTATCACATTAATAAATATTTTGCTTATTCCTTAAAGAGCCTTAGGGTATATGGGATAAGTAGAATTCAATAATAATCTGAGACTGATAAAAGTTTGATGTATCTTGCCGGCTCACAACCGATGTTACAGCCTTCTAAAAGGTCGAGGAAGTTACCGAAGTCGAAATATGTTTGCTACATCTTGTCGGAGGCGTGGCCGATGTTGTAGCCTTCTAAAGGACTGAGGTATAATAATGTTGCTTAATTTTTGTCTTATTTTGTGCCTTAAAGAGCCTAAGGGCTATTTGGTGCAAATATGACTTGGTCATTCATGTCTTATAAGAGCCTTCGGTTTATGACTTGATTGGTGGCATTGCTTAAGTAGCCTAATAAAAAGCCAAATTTTGGTTGCCTCGATGTGGACTTTAATCTTGTTAACATTTGATCTTAAAAGGGCTAGGAGCGAATTATTTGCGTTCTTTAGCGTGACACTTTATTTTTTGGAAATTATTAAGATTATCGAAAAAAGTTTAAGAGCCCTTCGGGTATATGACTTAAGTAAAATTTTGAGATACAAAAGTAGGATTTGCGGGAGGAAAAGTAAGTACACAATTAGTATTTATGAGTAGTATTAGTGTCATGACTTGTAATTAGCAATGATCTTGTTTTTATGCTTAGCATGGGAAAAGTGAAAAATCAGGGATGATAAAGTTATCTTTGACATTTTAATTGTGTTTTCTTATTCTATGATCCTTAAAGTTACCAATGAGGTAATGAAAACAATACATTATGTCATATAATTAGTTGTAGTTAGGTAGTTAATTATCGAGAAAAATCATAAAAAAAAATCTTTGAAAATGTGTGAAATTCGGGTGTTTTATAATTTGTGACTCTCTTAGCTCTCTCATCAAAAATCTTTGAAACTTTTTCAAAGGTTTAGTTTGGGAAGTTTCAGGTATTTGGTTATAAGACATGTGGATATTGCGTGAGGTCAGTAATCGTTTAGTTTGGGAATTTTGATAAGTGTAAAATACACTTATCCATTTATGCTTACTAATAGCCCAATTATAACCCATAACAGATCAAAATGGAACCAAGTATGCTTGTATTTGTGTTGTGTGTGTACAGGTAACGGATATATAATAAAAAATCACAAGAAAACCTTCACAAAAAACCGGGCAAGCGCGGACACGGAGAACGGGAAGAGTGTACAAAGCCGGAAGCAAAGACAGAAAAAGTCAAACCTCAGTCAATCTTTTTATTGGTCAAACAAAAGGTCACATGACCCATAGTGTTTTCAAATAACCCTCAACTTTCAGAAAAGTCCTCATAATAGTCCTTAAGCCATTATCCTAAATCATTACCTTATATATAACCACAAGGGCAAGTTTTGCAATTCAAAACTTATTTTTAAACTAGAAAAACGGAGAAAAACCAAAGAGCCAGGGCCTAGTTCTGTCGATATTTGCAAAGTTTTAAAACGAATTCAGTTTAAAAGAAAAAAAAAAGCGCCAAGAAGCTTTTTACTATTCATCTCCTTCTCTATTTCACCTAGCAGTCAAAACAAGGGGCAAACGAAAATTGAGGGATAAAATGGACTATTCAAGTGGTCGAATACATGGTGGCAAGGTCAAATCAGTAAATCCAAGGCAATTCATTATCTCTCTCAAGCTTGGTAGCCACGGGGACATGGAGAAAGCACAAAGAAATTTGGGTTTTTACACTAAAACAACACTCAAAGAAAGCACAAGCTGTCACAATCAAAGAATGACAGCTTGGCAATCCTCAAGTGTCCACAAATGATCCAACGGCTATGAATCATGATCCAATGATTAAGAGATTCAAGGGATGAGATTGAAGGATTGGAGAGCAAGGCAGGAGAGACTAGAAGCTTCATCTACAGCCTATAAAAAGGCCTCACTATCACACACTCACGGAAGTAAAAAGTAGCTTTTAGATTTAAGTTTTAGCTTAATTTTCCTTTTAGCTTAATTTTCCTTTTAAAACCTTGTAACTTTCCTTTTAAGTATTGTAATCAATCTTTTTATTAATGAAATTCAGTTGTTTTTAATCTCTCAAAAGCTCTTTTGTTTAAATTCATAAGCTCTCATTTTTCTTATTTGATGTTAAGCTAAAGCTCAACAAGCTCATATAAGCTCTTTCAGTCTATAAGCTGAAATAGAGCTCAACTTAGCTTAATCTTACCTAAATTCTTAAAACAGCTTTAAAATACCTATTTACCTTAAACTTAATGGATTATAGCTTATGGAAGGGGGATCTAAAAGGGAAGGATCCCCATGGACTTATACCCTAGCTTATTAATAAGCTAGGGAGCTTGTTGCTGCCATATTTGGTTCCTCTTGTTCAGCTAGAGGATTTAGTAAGTTTCCTTAGTTTTCTCTTTAATTTTCTATACTTTAAATTTGCTTAATAGTATAAACTGCTTATTTGCTTATTTTAACTGCTTAATTGTGCTTTTTGTTCTCTTATTATGCTTAATAGTTATAGGTTTACATCTGTTTTCAGCATTATAGTTATTAATCTTAGATTTTCAGTTTCTGTCTAAAAAACCTTTAAAAACTTAAAAAATATAGTAGCATAGTGTAGATCTTATAATTTAGCTTAGTTAATTGTTGAAATATGTTTGTTAAGCCTGATATAAGCTAGTAGTAACCTGGTATTAAGGAGTTAGGCATTAGATTTCAAAATCATAAGCTATTTCAAAATTCTGTCAATGTAAAGGGGTGTTTGGTTTAGGACAATTTGACCTCATAAAGTCAAAAGGTTTTGTGCAAATTGTTTGAGTTAGCTTAGGTTTTATTTAAGATCACTAGGAAATGAGTTTTTGTAAGTTAGTTTGCTAAAATTCAAAAGCTATGGCTTATTAAATTGGTTCCAGCACCAGGGTACCTTTAGGCTTAAAATTAGTTGGCTTATTTTTGTCCTAGGATCTCTAGGCTTTAAGAGTGATTGAATTTAGTTTTGACACACTCAATAGAGTGTGTCAAGTGCAGCTGCACCATCAAGGGTGCCTGCACTTTGGCCTTGGTTTGTGCAAAGTGCATCAGCAGGAACACTAGCAGTTCCTGCTGTCACTTTTGTTTACATTTTTAGCTAGGTAATCCTAGGACTTAGGTTTTAAAATTCAAGTAGGTTATAGAGTAGTTAAAGCTTAACATAGATTAGGATCTAGTTCTCATTTTGTAGCTTATTTCCTTGTTTAATCTTGCTGTCAAAAAGTTATAAAAATCAAAAACACCAAAAACAGTAGGTTAAATATTTAGTTTCTAAAAATCTGAATTCTAGCTTAAGGTAGTAGTTTTTATTGCTTAAATAGCTAGTTTATAAGTAGCTTTATTAGTTTTTAGAAGCTCATAATCTAGATTTGTTTTTTGAGCTTTTTAGCTTAATTTGATTTTGTGCATTTTAGCTTAATTCCTGAGTTAGCCATTTTCATAATCATTTTCAATAGCTTAAAAGTGTTTCCAGCTTTTGTTTCTTTTCTCAATTAGTTTAAGCACATCTTAGGGAGTTTAGAACAGCTTTTAGATTTTACTTTAAGCTTATTTTGAGCTTTTTGCAGCTTATTTAGCAAAAACCAAGGATAAGCCCTTGTTTCTGTAAATAGCTTAATAATAAGCTGTTTAAGAGCTTATTAGTGGGTTTCAGACCATAGTGCTTTTGTAAAAGTTGTTCTCTCCATCTTTTTCTTCAACTTTGCTTCTTTAAGTTTTTCATTTTAAAGCTTTTTAAAATTCAAATACTTAATGGACTTAGGGTGTAATCGGGTTGGGCCTCAGGGTAAGTAGTGAAACTTTTAAGTTTTATTAGTTTTCTTCATTAGTCCTTTTAGTTTACACTGTTAGTCCTTAAAGGACTAACGACATTAGTCCTCAGTTAAGTTTTTGTTAGTTTAATAATTTTAATTAATTAATTAGGTTTAGTTTTTAATTAGTTTAATTAAAGTTTAATAAAAAAGTAAAAATTAGGGCTTTTATTTTTCATAAATTTCTGCATTTTTTCGTTTTCTAGTACAATTTTTATAAAAATTTTAGGGTTTATATTTTTAGCATTTTTATTATTTTTATAGTTTTTAATTAATTTAAATTTTAGAAAAATCATATCTTTTAATCTAAAAAGCCAAAAATAGTAATTCCTTTTTCTAAAATTTTCTTTTTACTTATTTTACTTAGGAAAAATATAATTTCAATTATTTTCTATTTTTTTATTTTTAGGATTTAATTAGAATTTTTAGGATTTAATTAGAATTAAATAGTTTTTAATTGATAAAAAATTCAAAAATAATCTTAAAAAAATATTTTTATTTTAATTTAGGTTTAGAAATTTAGTTTGCAATTTTAGGGTTAAATTTTAGTCTATTTGCTTAATAGTCGCGTTTTATTTGTTTTCCGTATTTGTTTAATTGTTTAATTTGCCTTTAATTGTTCAATTTTAATTGTTGCTTTTTATTTAGTAGATATAGATTATCAAAAATATCTTTGCTTTATTCAAATCAGAATCCAAGCTTAAACGAGGTTTCAATTTCACTAGTCGTTGGGGAAACGACCCGGGTGATCATACTTACCCGGTTAAATATACGTATTATATATTATATTATATATATTTTTGAGAGTGAATTTTCCTTAGGGAATTTTCTAAATTGCTCTTAAGTTTATATTTTATATATATATATTGGGTATACAAAACTTACAAACACTGAGTTTTTGGCGCCATTATCGGGGACTAGTGTTTAAGATTCCTTCGTTTTTAGTTTATTTGGTTTGAAGATCCTTTCGCCCTCGAAAGTTTCATTCTTGTTTTATAATTCAAAAATAAAAAAAATCATTAAATATAAAAAAGTAAAAATATTTTCCTTTTTTTTAGTATAAGTAAAAGATAAATAAAATCAAAAATATAAAAAAAATCTTCCTTTTTAATAAAGAAATAAAAGTCACCAATTGGTAAAAATACCAAAATATAATACTCTCAACGGAGGTATTATCATAATCAATTCCGGTGAACTTGTTGGTTCCCAAATCGAACTAAAGATTTAACACTTGCCATTTGTGTCTCTACGAAGTACGGCTCACCTTGAAAAGCAATTTTTGAGAGCTACCATATACTCGATACCTAAACCACAAAAGTCAATTTTTAGAGGAGAAAAAGAGCAGAAGAGGTCTTGCAACGCATTCCAATCCATAGAAGACTGTGTAATTTCTTATACTTTTGTAATTGTTTAGTTTTTGGTATCATTCGTTAACTCGGTTAGTTTACCTTGGCTAAAACAATTACTCTTGTATTAATTATGATGTTTGAAGGCTAATACCTTCGGGTATTAGCCATTATTATAAAGATCTGAATGTTTGGTTTTATTTATATCTCGATTGCTTAATTTATCGTTGTATGCTTGTTTATGTTTATCAATTTACACTTGTTTACGTGCTTTTGTATGCGACCTATCATTCAACTGGATCTAGTGATATGGACCAAGTAATCTAGATGCCGGGATAGCTCTTCATATAGTGATTTATACATCTAGAATCATAGGATCACAAATATTGTCCTTCTAAAATCGTGCTAAGGATACGCTTCTGGCTTAACTAGTTAACGGAAACTGCCTTTGGTTTATTGAACATGTTGACTAGTAGGTGAATCTAGATAATTCAACAAATAATGTTCTGATTCCATTAGATAGTTGGACAAGTGGACTACTAGTGTATAAATTACCATTAAGCAGTAAGTGGGTAAAGTCTCTATGAGCTAGGGTTTAACAAGATCACCATTGCTTTAATCCCTAAGATAGATTACTAAATCTGGTAATAAGGATGCTTTATTGCGGATGTCTTAATTGGACAGAATTTAATGATGTTAGGTCTTAGTTGAAAGTCACGTCCTAAGTCTAGAGATGCATATGCCTCTTCGAGATTAAGTAATCATGGCAACTGAATAAACAATCATCGTTATAAATCAGATTAATGGATGGCTAATAAAGTTTTCTATCATAAGGCTTGACGCTCTTTTATCTTCTGTTAGTTTGCTTGCATTGAGTTTAAAGTGACTGAATTGAATTGTAGTCACTAACCTAACCCGTGCCAGTCTCTCAGCTGAAACATCCTTTTACCTGTTAGAATTTAGTTAGAAAACATTACTAGGATTAGCATAGGTTTGACTTAGTTTAGAATTAACATAGAGTAGATAACCAAGATATAAATTTAATTGAGTGATTTAAACTCGTTTCAGTGTTTATGACAACCCTACTTACCACGAATGCTACCACCGACCGGGTACACTGCCGTTAAAGTGTTGTTTCTTGGTTAAGTCAGCAAAATATAAATTTAAAACTTGAATCATAAAAATATACACCACACAACGACACATCAAGTTTTTGGCGCCGTTGCCAGGGAGTGAAGTTGTTTAATTCTTATTTATTAGTGTTTTAGTTTAGTTTAGATTTAGTTTAGATTAATTTGCATATTTGTGTGTTTAATTTTATGTATTGTATATTTTTGCATATTGTGTTTGTGTGTTTTTTGCATTATTACAATTCACTGTAACTTTCTGAGTCGAATACTCAATACGGCGTATTCATTTTATTAGATACAACGTATAATTTATTTTCAAACTAATACAACGTATTCGACTCTATCATCAATACAGTGTATTCAGTTAACTGAATACGGCGTAGTAAGCTATTTGACGGTTTTCTTTCCTAGCAAATTTATTACAGGTTAAAATAGACGACCCCAACATTACCATGGAAGAGTATATCAGGCTTGAGGAAGAAAAGGCTTGAAAACATGGTAAGGTGTTTAACTGAGAAACTGCTAAGTATGGTAAGATCTGGTATGATGAAGACGTTCACGACCTCAGATCTGTTGAAACCGAATTCCCAGCTATAGCTTTTAATGACCAGATATCATCTAAAAAAACACTTTCTTGTGAACCCACGGTAAGTTCTCTTAACAATGAAATTGACTTTAGAGTTTCGTTCGACGATTCTGACGATGAAGATTACACGGTAATTTTTAACAAAAACTCGTTTTCTTACAAAATAATTTATGTCAATAATTTGAAAACGGATTCGAAAAATGATAATGAAAAAGTCAATATGCCTTAGTTCCGACCACCCGAGCCTACGGTCAGTTGTTTTTGATGATTTAGACTTCTTTAAAGATTTTAAGAATGAATTTCCAACCATTGTTTACAATAATGCTCAAACGTCTAAATCAGATTTATTAACTGAACCGATTTTAAACCCTCAACATATCGATGAATTTAATTTGAAAGATGAAACATCATTGTCCGAATGTGATGAAGAGGAACAAAATGTTTTAAACTTTAATGATCTATTTCCTTTTAACGTAATTTATCCTAATGATTCAAAATCGGATAAGGACAATGATGATGATAAAGTCGATATTGAACACTCTTCGGGGGATTTATCTGTCAAACCGTTACCTGATGTAATAAATACCGATGTTGGTGCCTATGCACATGGGTCAAATAAGCTTTTGGAAACAAGTCATGATACATCTAATAAATTTTTCAAAACTGAAATTTTTATCATGGAATTAAATTTTAATATCATGACTTGTAATTATATTATCAAAGGGATGCTAATAAATCTTTTCAATAATTTGTATGTGCCATTTGGCATCCCGTTCGACCCCAAATTATTCTATAAGGATGGGATTAAAATTTGAGAAGTTAACTTAAAGGATTTTTCTGTAAACTTAAAGTGCGTCGCGAGAGACAACCCGGAATGTATTTTCAATTTTTATCGAGTCTGTCTTCCCAGACTGTCTATACGGCGTATCCAAACCCCATGGATACGGCGTATTGACTATTTGGACGTTATCCAGTCTTTATTTTCAGCAAGAGTCTATACGGCGTATTCATTAAATGAATACGGCGTATACAGGTTTCAATACGACGTATCCTGGGGTATGGATACGGCGTATCGACTTCCTGTATAGTATTGCACTTGTTTTTTCTATATTTTATACAAGACCTCGTGAAAGAAATATCGACGAATATTGGTGGAGAATTTACAAATCTGGAGATCTTAAAGTGTTGGAGTCTTGAAACTTCAAGGCGGTTGTTCAACACAATCTTGAATAATAACCTTAACATGGAGAATCTTACCGAGCGAAAATACCTGGGGGAGTTTCTCAATATTAATTCTTTTCTATAATTCCCGTATTTAATGTTGATTACTCTATACAACGTGGACGTGTATTTATAATTCAAGTGGGGGATGGAATTAGAGTGTTTACTTGTCCTAATTTTTCACAACTAAAATGCTTAAATTATGCTTAAATTTAAAAAAAAAATTCAAACATACTTTTGTGAAATTACTTGATACATAACCCGCACACAATAACCCTTGTTAGATATTGTGAGGATTTAACCTTATCCGTTTCTAAATGTTTACCCAAATTCCATAAAAATATGATTGTGCCGGTGATGTTGTAGACTTTAGAACTTGGCTTGGTATATATATTCGAGACCGCAGTAATAAGTACTATGGATTTAGATGGAGTAACTTAGTTAGATTGGTAAATTTTAGGATTACACCCAAATCGCCTTTATATGCTACTTATTAACTGACTACACCGGTTAGTTAACCTCCAGTTTAAACCCTTTTCCACTCTCATCTTTAGAGTGAAGATCTACTAGAACAACCCGTAGAGCCAATCCTTTTGGAACTACACCAATTATTTGTTTCGTTACACCCTTACACCTTAACCTACCCTGTTAGATTAAGTTTAATTTACAGTTGCTAGTTGCTTAAAGTGTAAAGTTTGTATTTCTCGAGTCTTGTGTCATTTTCTATCTTTGGTGCGGTTGGAAATTTGCACATTGCAAATGAAATTGTATATTATAGTCAAAACTCATGTGATTTTACTACCATCACAATTAATGGTGAGTCCGAAGAATGAAGGAATTATCAAAGGAATTATCCGGAATTATTATGATCGTGAAGATGGTGAAACTACACCGAGTTTCAAAGTATAGTGTTTGGTAAAAAAAAGAAAAAGAAAAGTCACAACAAAAAAGAAGGAAAGTTTGAAGATAATCGCTTCGCAACTACTGAAGGAATTACACGAAGAATCGATTATTCGTTGATACGTAACAAAAATCAACGATGTAGAGTATTGTACAAAGTAGAAGATATCGCCACTTACCTTGTAGAGTATGTAAAGTTTTAGGATGATTGGGAAGTTGGCCGTTACGGGAACGCCAACTTAGGTTGTTGTTTTTAAACTATGACCAAGACGTTGTAAATAATCGTGTCTTTATCATGGTAACGGTCGGAAAAAAGTGTCTAGCAACTTGTATTTTAGACTTAATCTATTTGTTTTGTAATTTTTATTTAACAACAATTTAATTCCCTTTCCTAATTATTAACCATATGTTTTACGCGAATGAAGATATGATTGAGCGTGCATGTCTATTCCGTCGTTACGACCATGTATGCATGTCTCAGCTGCCTTTTTGGTTTATTACTATTGGTGAAAGTTAGAAGATCCATACACTATATTACTCTACTATTCCTACTTTTTAGCTTATTCGAGGTGGGAGTGAGCAGTCACATGTGTCTATGCCGTCGTTACGGGTGTGTATGTGTGGTCTTTGTCGCCCTCCTGGAATGTTGGTATCGATAAAGATTAGTTAGAGTAATCAACCCTAAGCCTTATCATACAAACCCATATTTTCCTTTATAAACTTGTTACTCCTTAGCTTTAGCGGTGAAGATGTGTATCCTTGCCAAGCTTATGATAGAAAAGTCGTCATGACCGAGCAATTCAGCGAATTAGTTACATGTTACCACATAGATTAGTTGAGTGATTTGAGTGTTTTCATCTTTTTATTTCATGAGGTGTTTGGTTGTGTACTTGTAACAGATCAAATAAATTCTTTAACGGAAAATATCCTTACGGATACATTTTTATAAACTTCTAAAGGCTACTTGAGGACAAGTAGGATTCAAGTGGGGGGATATTTGATGACGTTAAATAACGTGTATTTTATAGCATCATTTATCCCATGTAAATAACCCATTTTGTATAATTATTGCAAGAATTGGTACTTAATTGTTTATATTTGTTATTTGCAGTAATTATCGAGTAGTTGGCAAAAGATGGAGAAAAAGACGTGTTTTGAAGCATAAACGAAGAGTTTCAGAAAGTCGCTGATTCTGACATCAATACGCCGTATCATTCTAGAAGCATACGCCGTATCTAAAGACTTTGAAGAACTCAAGACCATTGCCTGACTTTGAAGAATACACCGTATACACATCAGCAGATACGCTGTATATGATACTTTGGTCAAATATCAAGAACAGCCAATACTCCGTATCCAAAACCTCAATACTCCGTATTGGTCAATACTCCGTATCCGAAGAACCAATACTCTGTATTGGTCAATACTCCATATCCTAGGACCCAATACACAGTATTGGTCAGTACCCCGTATCCAATAAGTCGGATATGACGTATCCAAACTAGATTAAGAATTTTGAAATATTTTATTCTTGAAGCCCACGCCAAGCAACCCTGATACGCCGTATTGAGTTCCAATACGCCGTATCGACCAAATTTTAAAGTCTATAAATACCAAATCCTAAATATGATTTAGGGTATGCTTTTTACCGCCAAGTCCGGTTTCAAAAAGATCAATGAAGCCAAGAAGGTCCTAAAAAGTAGTCCGATCAATGAGAAAACTCTTGTAATCTCTACACTTCACTATCGCGTTTGGTTAGCATTATGTTTAATCGTTCATCTATGATTTCGTGTATTGTTACAATGACTATCGGCTAATATCTTTAGGTATTAGCCATGTTTATGATAATATAATGTTTTGATTTGTCTTTATATCGATTGTTCTTTATTCGTTGCATGTTGGTTATGTTTATCACTTCATATCCGTTTATGTGCTTAATTATGTGTTTTTCCTATCATTCAATTCGATCCAGTCCTACATATTTAATGCGCTGCAACTTCGGTGTTGTTTGGGTGTAGGCTAAGAGTTCAGGATAGAAACATATAACGCTTATTCCAACATTAAGAATTTCTCTACAGTGTTGGAGACGGCGTCACAAATACAAACGTTGACAACCGTCACAACGAAGAATCAAAGACGCGTCACAAAAGATTTCACGACGTGTCCCAGAGCACCACGACCCCACAAGACCCATTATCTAGAATATTCTCTTTCATGACGGCGTCACGATTAAAACGCGACGCCGTCACAACGTTTTTTCTATATATACAAACCGAATTATGGGTTTTTGAGTGAGTAACTTTAGAAATAAAAAGAGGTACGAACCTATATTCGACTAGCAGCTGTTAGGGACGAATTTAGGGCCTAAAAACCCTATTGTACTTCCTCCAACTCATGTTTTAATCAAGTAAGGTTTAATTTAATCATACAATATGTCTATGTGTTTTTGATTCATATATGTTTCTTGCTTTAACTTTAAACATGGCTGGCTAAACCTCCTATTTTGTTTATTTATGATTGTTATGAAACCTAGAATGTAGGACTTAGTGGTGTTGCTATGTGCTTCTTGGAAAGATGTGCATTTAGGCTCTAAAAAACCAGCTTTTTGACTGTATCGCTGTTGAATTTCTAGGGAAACATGTGTGAAGAAAGGATACCATCGGGTAACAGTCTTCATACTACCTTGCCCCCTAATATGGTTGATCCACTTTTAATATATTTCACATGCACTTAGTGTACTCCTAGGGGCCTTGTAATAGTCTTCATACTACCTTACTTGTGCGTTGCTCTAGCGAAACTAAGTAGACGCGGTTCGTGAAATTCGTTCATGACCTTAGGAAATAATTACACAATCATGCACAAGGTTACAAAGCAACAACACTAGGAGAAGCAATCAATGGAGTAATACTATTAAATAAACACAATTCTCTTATCTTATTTTAACACCAGTAGCGTAAGGATAATAATATAGTTTAATATCTAAAACCAACACCTCTTCAATTATATGATTTACTTGCTTTCTATAAAATATAAAAATACAAAAATAATCTTCTTTTAACCCTTAGAATTCGGTTAGACCGTGATCAAGCCTTCCCAACCGATTCCTCGAGTGAACGATAACAACCCCCTGAGTCTTGCATATACTAGTATAACAACGATTAGGTGCTCTGCCTAGGGAATTGTAAAACTTCGTGTAGAAGTCCTACGACGACCGCATCAAGTTTTTGGCGCCGTTGCCGAGGAATAGTTAGGTATTGATCATAGTTTAACTTAGTTCGTAACATTTGTAAATTTGTAAGTTATTAGCTTTCTTGTAGTCTATCTTTTTCTTTGTGCCCTTTGTTCGTAACATTTGTAAATTTGTATGTTATAATGAATAGGTATGGTTATTCTAGCGTAGGTAGGTTTGATGTATTCTTTCGTAATCAACTCTTGGTGTTCCAACAACATCAAGATGAATCTCTTTACGATTCGTGGACTCATTTCGAAGACATAATCCGAAAAGTCCTGAATCATGGTCTTAGTATATGGACCCTAATTGAAATCTTTATTAAATATCTCGACTTGTTATCCTGTCATATCATCAACTTGACAGCAGAAGGGGATCTTAGGAAGTTTAGTGATATAGGACCATGGTATGCCATAGAGGATTGTGCCAAATATGATAAAAAAAATGTAGCAACCCAACAAGCGTTATTTCTGATGAAACA